>CAIGQS010000478.1:12500-28447 GCA_903798195.1 Danio kyathit | reverse complement strand
GGTGTATCGTTACACCCCTAACACACACACACACATGCCCATACTGTAAAGATGGAGAGGGGCGGTACGACACACACACACACACACACACACACACACACACACACACACACATGCCCATACTGCTGTTTTCTGACAACTGTAGAACTGAATAATGGTGTGTGTGTGTGTGTGTGTGTGTGTTGTGTTTGTGTGTGTGTGTGTGTGTGTGTGTGTGTGTTTCTGCAGAGACCCCAGTAAGAAGAAGCAGCACATCTGCCATATCCCCGGCTGTGGTAAGGTGTACGGGAAGACGTCTCACCTGCGGGCGCACCTGCGCTGGCACACCGGCGAGAGGCCCTTCGTCTGCTCCTGGTCCTTCTGCGGGAAACGCTTCACACGCTCTGACGAGCTGCAGAGACACAAGCGCACACACACCGGTCAGTGACGTGCAGGCACACTCTCACACACACACACACACACACACACACACACACACACACACACACACACACACACACACACACACACACACTGCCCTTAATAAAACACACAGGCCTGAATCAGAAATGGAATTGGGACAGTATGAAAACCCAAATAAAACAGACAGTAGTGATGTCCAGATGGACTCTGACTCGTGTTTGTCTGCAGACGATATGAACACAGATTATCTGCTGTTGTGTCTGCTCAGCTTCACTTCCTGTGTAAATCTCCATCCTCTCCTGTCATTCAGAGCTGCAGCACACTCCAGAAACCAGAACAGGAGCAGGTCAGGGCAGTGATCAGGTCACCTGCTGAATAATGATGTGATGTGACACAGTGATGTCCACAGGGGATTGTGATCATGATCTGGTCATCAAGAAAGCTCTAGTCCTTTAGGAGCAGAGATGGGCAGAGGATCACCAGTTTACCAAACAATATGAGAGGAAATGACTGAGCTGTGTGAACACAATGTTCCTCAGAGAAAGAGAGGAAGACACAATATGCTGCCTTCTTCTCCAGAGACGCCCTGCAGAGTTCAACAAGACAATGCTGAACCACATTCTGCTCACATTACTGAGTCCTGCTGCAGAGGAAGAGGAGACAGGTGCTGGACTGGCCTGCCTGCAGTCCTGACCTGTCTCCAATAGAGAATGTGTGGCGCATTTTGAACTGCAGAATGTGACAATGAAGACCCCGTACTGTTGCCCAGGGAGGATTGGGACAGAATTCCCCCTGAAACTCTTCAGCACTCTGTGTCTTCAGTCCCTGAATGTTTCTGAAATGTGTTGCAGGAATCAAGACTGGAAAACGTGTTTATGTAGAGAAACACAATATGAATGATGAGGAGCTCACTAATCATGTTTGCTTTTATCTGAGTTTTCTGTACTGTCCCAGCTTTTTCTGATTGGGTTAGTAAAACTGCTGCTTTAAAGAGTCTCTCCTCTGAAACTGAAACTCTGTGTGTGTGTGTGTCTTTGTGTGTGTGTGTGTGTTTATGTGTGTGTGTGTGTGTGTCTTTGTCTCTATGTGTGTGTGTCTTTGTCTGTGTGTGCAGGAGAGAAGAAGTTCTCGTGTACAGAGTGCCCTAAGCGCTTCATGCGCAGTGATCATCTCTCCAAACACATAAAGACGCACCTGAACAAGAAGGTGTGTGTGAACGCGTGCGGTGACCCCGTGACCCCGGCTGCAGACACGGAGCCGCAGACGCTGCTGACGGTGGACTCACTCTCAGCCGATGGCTTCACCAGACTGCCCGGCGGGATCAGTGTGATGCAGGTGACGGATCTGCAGTCCATCGGCCTCAGCGGCAAGCAACGGATTCTAATACACACACACACACACACACACACACACACACACACACACACACACACACAGGAAGCGGACAGATGTGTATTCCTCTTTTTAATCTCTGATTCTCCGCTCCGCCATCATGCTTTCCTCCATTAATCGGTCGAGAAGACGAAGCTGAAAGATTTCTGCTTTTGTACATAAGTTATATTTTTGTAAGGAGATCTGCGATTTCTGACTTTGTGTTGTGGATGTTCTTGCAGTCGTGAACAGCAGCGTTTTTTATTATGTAGATGTGGTATAACTCTCGTTTTGTGCTCACACACACACACACACACACACTCACGCGCGTCCTCTGTTACAGCCGCTCGCCCTTGTCTTACAGTGGAAATGTTTTGTTTTTGGGGAATGTTGAGATACAGATGCCTTAAAGTCTTCGTTTCCTGAAGACTCTTTTATGAATTTGAGTTGAAACCAAAGCTCTCCTCTTCCATGTTAACTCAGGTGAATGTTTCTCTTCATGATTATTAAATTAAGATGAACTTACAGACTGGCAGCCTCATTTCTGCTGACCCTCATATCCTCCTCCTCCTCATTATTATTGTCTGTGTTCTTCAGTTTGAGATGAGGTTGTGGTTTGATCAGTCGTGCTGTGTCCTGATTTTCTGTCTTGTATTGTTATACAGCGTGGGCCATTTATCAGGATACACCTTAATAAAATGGGAATGGTTTCCTGAACAGTGGATTGGTCGTCGTGGGCCAGTTGAATGGTCCCCAAGGTCTCCCGATCTGACCCCCTCAGACTTTTATCTTTGGGTTCATCTGAAGGCAATTGTCTATGTAATTTATGAAGGTGTCTCCATATAAATGGCCCACCCTGTAGTGTGTGTGTTATTATTAATTATTATTATTATAGCGTATAGTGTTCATTATTCTTCTAAGAGTCTTGTGTCACCTTAACTTAGATGGGCCGGTATGAAGATTCTGACGGTATGGTAACCTTGGGAAACATATCATGGTTTGAGGGTGTTGTGATCACTGCTCTATAATATATTCTTTTTAAATGTCTGGGTAAAAACACCAAATATTTTATTTTGAGAAACATTTCCCAAATATTCTGCAGCAGTGAACATGTCAGGCTGAATAACTCAAGTCAATCAGGGGCTTCTGCTGTCTTCATTAGTTTCTGAAGCTCTCACTTCTCTATCATTTAAAGCTGCATCTTGGGATAGTTTTTCTGCTGTCATAAAAACATCAATAATAAATCTTACACACATCAGGCCCGGTATAGCAGAAAATGCTGGCGCTCTTAAAACCTTGACTTTTCCAAACCGCACGATACCTTGAACATGGTGATCATCCCAAGCTTAACTCAACTCTTTAATTACTGTGCTGAGATCTGCATATAGTGGAGCTGTACTTCACACACACACACACACACACACACACACACACACACACACACACACACACAGCTGTGAAAGGAGTTTAGCGCTTCATCACTATAGCACATAAATACAGTGTTTTATATTTATTTCACAATGTTTTAATCCAGCTCTAGTCTCTCTCTCTCTCTTTCTCTCTCTCTCTGTGTGTGTGTGTGTGTGTGTGTGTGTGTGTGTGTGTGTGTGTGTGTGTGTGTGTGTGTGTGTGAGTGTGTGTGAGACGCTGGAATGTTCAAGGTCTGCCAGATGTTTTTCTGGATGCTCTTTGTGCTGGTGCAGTATAACTCCGCCTTTACTGTACACAGGTCAGCAGTCACACACACACACACACACACACACACACACACACACACACACACTCTGCTTCAGGTGTGTTTCAGGGTTCAAGACTAACACAAGCAGACTTCCTCACGCTCACTCATATATCCTCAGTTAGCCTACAGAAAGCTGGTTCAGTTCCACAGCTCCTCCCCCGTCCCTCTGCAGATCTTCAGTTTTTCATTAATCAATAATCAATAAGCGGGTGATTGACTTGATCTAAGCACAGGTGAGGCGGTCGCAGTGCGCGCGCAGCCCTGATGTCACACGCCGGTGCTCGTGCTCTTGCTCGCGGAAGCGGAAGTCGATCAGTGTGTTCGGGATTGTCCGTGAAAGGTGTGTGACTGAGACATTCATAATCATCAGGTGAGTTTCAGAACGCGTCTGACCGATCCTGTCCGCTCTGTGGAGGTGTTTATAACGGAGTAAAGTTGGTTTTATATTGGGATATTCAGACATTCTCCTTAATAATATAATTTCAGGAAAGTATTCTTTGCTAATTCTAAATAGGGAAATCATATTAGCAGCCAATGACTATCAAAGTACAGCACTGATTACAGTCAGTTAGACAGTGTTGATGTTGTTTTGAATCATACTTATATGCTAATTCTGATCAAATACTCACAGTAACATGATAAACAATATAGAGACTTCTAAATGAACGAATGTGCCAATATAAAACCAACTTTACCTCTATATTTATAACTGTGTGTTCCTCTGCAGGCTCAGTGTTAGTGTGTTTCTGTCGCTCAGAGAGAGAGAGAGAGAGAGTGTGTGTGTGTGTGTGTGTAATGATCTGTTCATCCCTGCTGCCCGTCTGTGGTGGAGAACACAGTTATCTATTATCATTCAACACTGAATCTAGAGAGAGATGCGCTGGACACCTGCTGAATAAACTCACTGATATGTGCAATGCAGGACTTTGACCCAGAAACTGCAGAGGTGTTGTGTGTGTGTGTGTGTGTGGTGTGTGTGTGTGTGTGTGTGTGTGTGTGTGTGTATGTGTGTGTGTATGTGTTGTGGGTGGCGCGCTGCTGTTGTTCCAGGGCGTTCCCGAGGTCAGAGACTCGTGCTATCGGGTTTCCTGCACTGCCAGTTTCATAAGGAGAAACGCTGTTTAGTTGTATCTGGTTTGAGGAGTTCATGACTCTGAACACACTTTAAACACCTCTAGATCTTGAGTTTCTGTAGTCTTGTTGTAGAGCGGTCGCATGGTGTCAGTGTTACGGTAGTTTACCTCACTGTAGAGCAGCTGCCGGGTAAATTAATTAATTAATAAGAACTGCTCTTTTGAATCCTTTGAACAGGTTTGTCGGCGTGTCGGTTTAGTAACTGCGCGTGTGGTTAGCATCTTAAGGGTATTTTTTGAATTCAGATAAAAAAACAGATGTTATCATTATTTTACATCAATATTATTTTCCCAGTGTAATACAGTGAGGATATGAGCAGAGCTCCAGAGTCGCCTTCACTGCTGACTCCAGATAACCCTGTTTATATGACAGACAGCTTAGAACATCTGGAGGGTTTAGAGGAACTCAACATCCTGGAGCAGCTCAACAATAGTCAACAACTGCTCTCTCTTCTCCTTTTCTTCCTCTTTCTTCTCTTCTTCATCTTCCTCTTCTTCCTGTACCTCCTTGTCATTCTCTTTTTCTTCCCCCTTTTTCTCTTCGTGATCTTCTTCTTTTTCTTCCCCCTTCTCCTTCTCCTTTTGTTTTACTATTCCTCCTCTTCATCTCGATCTCTTCTTCATCTACTTCCTCCTGCCTTTCTTGTTCTTTTGCCTCTTTGTTTTCCCTCCTTTTCTTATTCCTCCGTCTGCTGTAGTCACTCATAACTGTAGTAAACAGTGGCTGCTTTGAGGAATGCAGTGGATCTATGATGATGAACATTAGTGTGTGTTCATTACTCTTCTTATGTATACACACACACACACACACACACCCACACACACACACACAACACACACACACACACACTCTCTCAACACAGTTTATTTGTCTTTTGCAGATCAGCTGGACAAGGGGACCATGTGGCCAAATCAAGGTAATTTTGTTGGTTTTGTGTCCTGCATGAGGATCTGTGATTCTCCTGAACAAACTGACCCCAGATCAGCCCTCAGCATCTGCGTGTGAGATGCAGCTTTAGCCACAGTCATTCTCATGGTGGATCCGTTAATAGCAGTGTAGTGTTTGACAGAAACAGGCTCGTCTTCAGGACTCCAGCTCGGGGTTCAGAGGTTGGCTCGCTGTGCTCCATCATTCAGTCTGTGTGATTAAAAACTGAGAGCATGGTCTGAGAGTAAGTTGATGGAAGAAAGAACACAGTGCTGGGTAATGTCCTGAAACCCAGTGCTGGTATAGTGTAGGGGTTGGTGAACGCTGGTGGCGATGACCGATGGGGTTTTCAGGACTGCTGGTCAAGACTTCTTCTGTAAGTCTGCAGCACTGAAGATTTCTGACCGAGAGATGATGTCCTACAGACAGACTTCACAGATCTGATATTCTCAGTTCCAGAAAGGGCTCTAGCCGCATTAGGAGAATGTTATGGTCAGTAGTGTCAAATGCAGCTCTGAGCTTTAACAACACTAAGAGAGTAATGCTGCCACGATCAGACGATGGGAGCAGGTCATTCACAACTCTCAGCAGGGCAGTTTTAGGGCTTTTGATTTGGAGAAGTTTACCTGATTAGGCGAGTTCTTCCTCTCCTACTGCCAAGAAAGTCTGACATTGTATCCATTAACGATCTACAGGGCTCCTAATTGAGACAGACCGATTTTACTGTTCTAATCTTACTGATGATGATTTACACACTGATGTTCATCTCCTGTCTGTGATGCACAGGACCGCCCAATCCTGCCTATCCCTGCCCTCCAAACCCATCCTACCCAGCCATGCCCATCCCATCAGGCCCTGGACACAACCCGTCTTACCCAGCTATGCCTATCCCATCAGGCCCTGGGCACAACCCGTCCTATCCGGCCATGCCTATCCATCAGGACCCGGGGTCAACCCGATGTACCCGCAGGGCATGAACCAGCCCATGCCGCTCCCACACATGGGTCCCCATCATCAGCCTGCGGTGCCCGGTCCATATGGCCCGTACCCGGGTGCAGGAGTGCCATGCACCGTCCCCCAGTATGGAGGACAACCCAGCGGGACACAAGAAACACAAGAAAATGAAGAAGATGAAGAAAGCGCACAAGGAGCACAAGGCACATGAAGCATGCAAGAGCAAGGTAAGAGCTGACTGCAGAATAATTAATCTGACACGGTTTGAGATGTGGGCGATTAAATGTGTGTGTGTCCTACAGACGTATGTGTGTGTTCTACAGACCTATGTGTGTGTCTACAGACGTATGTGTGTGTTCTACAGATGTATGTGTGTCTAACTGATGTGTTCACTCATGTCTTTCATAGTGAGGTGAATCAGGTTTTTCTCTCACCCCTATCACAATTCATTTCAAGATGATTTACGTTTTTCCATTTAACAGACGCTAACACCCTAATGCCAAACAACATGCATGTAAGGATAAAGGAGGCCGCACACAAGTCTTCATTTCTTTCTTGAAAATGTTTAGAGACTCAGCTGCTTGTGTAATTTGGCAAGTCACTCCTCCAGGATAAAACATTAAAGGTGACAAGGCCATGAATTTGATTCAAGTAAAGTAAATAATAAAGGTGTGACATGCTCTTTTGCTTCATTAAAAAAATCTCAATGCTGATTCTGGGTCAGTAGCAGAGACTTGGTGTGGTTTGGGAGGCCAAGAGAGCATTGCAATAGTCCAGCCTGGACAAGACAAGAGCTTAACCAGCAGTGGAGCAGCATGTTCTCATAGGGAGGGTCTGATCTTCCTGATGTTACGTAGAGCAGATCTGCATGATCTGATGATGATGATGACTGCAGTTATGTGGTCTGTAAGATTCAGCCAGTCATCAAGAACTGCTCCTCGGCCCCTGGTGGTCCTGGAATGAGTTATTGCTGGCTGAGATTACCAGCAGTTCAGTTTTGGAGAGATTGAGTTTAAGGTGGTGGTCCTTCATGCAGCAGGAAATATCTTTCAGACATGCTGATATCCAGGCAGCAATCTTCAGATCATCCGGTTGGAATGAGAGGTGGAGTTGGGCTTCATCAGCATAGCAGTGGAAGAAGAATTTGGTGGTTCAGCATATCAAAAGCAGCAGATAAATCCAGCAAGACGAGCACTGAGGATTGGGATGCAGCTTTGTGAGTCTCAGAGCAGTGTAGTGTCCGCTACTGAAACCAGACCGCTAGTGTCCAGGACACTTTGGGAGAGAAAGGTGTAGACTTGGGGCCCCGTTTACACTAATGCGTTTTCTTTTTAAAACACATAAGTTTTGCTACGGTTACGCCATCCGTCCACACTACGCCGGAGTAATAGCCCCAAAATAGAGCATTTTGGAAACGCTGGAGAGGCCGATTTCATTCGAAAACGCTGCTGCTCAGTCTCGGTGTGGATGGGGGGAAAACGGAGACGTCTGAAAGCGGAGGCGTGGCTGCTGAGATTCTCTACCTGATTGGGGCTTTTGGATCATTGCGTATCCTTCCCTTATTCGTCAAGCCCCTATCACATGACTATAACGCTACCGGAAGACGGCAGACCAGCCTTCACTGTAAACAACAACATGGACACAGAAATGTGAGCGTTGTTTTGCACTATTGTCTGTTTTAGGCGCCATTGTGCAGTTAACTCTGCCTTTTTACACTGGATGTGTGAGTAGCGGAGGTAGGCAGTCCTCAGATCGAAGGAGGCATCAGGAAATGAGTGCTCAAGGTTTGTCTGGGTCAGGGATGGGCAACTTCAGGTCCTGGAAGGCCACTGTCCTGCTGAGTTTTGCTCCAACACTAGCCAAACACACATGAACAAGCTGGAACCATACTGGAATGAGCATTCAGCCCATCTTCAGTCCTCCTCTATTAGTGTGTGTGTGTGTGTGTGTGTGTGTGTGTGTGTGTGTGTGTGTGTGTGTGTGTGTGTGTGTGTGTGTGTGTGTGTTTTAGTCCACCTCTTTCAGCAGCATGTGTATATCTGATGTGTGTGTGTGTGTGTGTGTGTGTTTCAGTCCTCCTCCTTCTCCTCCAGCAGCATGTGTGTGCGTGCACGTGTGTTTTAGTCGTCCTCCTCAGTGCTGCACCGTAGGGTTAAGGGGTCCTAGGCGAGATAAAAAGATTGGCCCCACTGGTCTAAAAACATCTACAAATACAACATGAATCAAGAGCCTGTTTTGTAAATGAATAACACACAACTGTATGCATAGATAACTAGAGATGCAGGAGAGATTTGAGCTTGTCTTTACACAGAGTTACACAAACTAAACTCTGCATCAGATGTTGGACAGCGGGTAAGATTCGATTTTGACCAAATGAGGGGGAACCTGTGTGTTTCAGCAGGTGAATGAGTGGGACAGATAATGACTTGATCAGTTAATGAGACGTGCTGAATGTGGCCCTCTTCTCCTCACATATCACACAAGCATTTCTGCGATCAGGGCATCGCTGCATTTAATAAAGTCCTGATAATACACTAATGATGTATTATGCACAGCAGAACAGGCCAGGTTTGAGCTTTCTTCCTCTGCTTTTCTTTTCTTCCTTTTTTCGGCTCCGGGTTTGGACGCCATTTCAAATTAAAATCCGATTAAGATAAATTAAAGATAGCAGCGACACTCCTGACGTTATATTACTGAAGACTTTAAGACCCTGGAGAGATGTGTGGAGTCTGTGTAGGAATACGTGACGTCATTCTAGTCCAGCCAATAGCCGATCACGGGCGCTGTTATGCAAAATAGTGAGGTGCTGGGTGTTGTTTCTAATATTTTCTGCTGTTATTCGTGCTGTTGTTCTGTGTTTATTATTATATGTAGGAATTATACAGAGCTTTGCTTTTAATCAAATGTGGAAGTTATTTTTTTTCTGATCGTCGTTGTGAATTGTGTCGTGTTTAATAGGGTTTGTGCGCTCGTCCTCGTGCTTCCATTCACAGTAAATCTGATGTGTGTGTGTGTGTATCTGATGTGTGTGTATCTGATGTGTGTGTGTGGTATCTGATGTGTGTGTGTGTGTGTATCTGATGTATGTGTGTGTATCTGATGTGTGTGTGTGTGTGTATCTGATGTATGTGTGTATCTGATGTATGTATGTGTGTGTATGTGTTTCAGTCGTCCTCCTCCTCCTCCAGCAGTGACTCTGACTGATGTTCTGCTGTGTGTTCTGGCCCGCCGCTGACACCTGCGCTGTGAACATGTTCATCTGCTGATAATGAATGATGCATATCTGTGCCTTACACTCCACACTGATCAAACCAGCCACAATATATATATATATATATGGATCCTGAAGCTGTCGATAAATTAATATTAATATAGTCATCTTGATTCCAGAGTGAATGCTGACCTGCAGAAATAAACTGAATGAGTGTGTGTGTGTGAGTCCTGCTGTCTAATGATGAAGCTCTGGGAGATCTTCAGTAAATCACTGTGTTGAAGTCTGAGTGTGTGCTCTTATTATTGTGTGTAAAAATAATAAAGTGTCAACAAATGATGAAACTGGAGCATGTCGGTCCTGCGTCAGCTGTCAGATTAGTGTTTAATTGTATTTATTTTATTTTAATTAGTTATTTAGATGCAGCACACCAGTTAACACGCCGCTTTTCCCAGCAGTCTGCCGGATTTCAGACCCATCTCCTGCCACCCTCCCGTTATGTTATTTCTCCCAGAAAACTCCCGTAATTTGACATGATTTTAATAATAATAACAGAAACGGCGCTTATGTTGCATTATCTGTAAGGGACAGAGTGAAAGTACACTGTAAAAAATAAATTCCTAAAATTTACGGTAAAAACCAGCAGCTTTGGTTGGCAGTATTTTACCGTTAAAAATACAGTACAAATCGTTAAAGTACTTTCTCATTTTTACAGTAAACTACCATATTTCATTAATTTATAGAGGTAATATGTCTGTATTTTAAATGACCAACATCTACACAGCTTTGTTAAACAGATAGACGGGTCAACACAGCCATAGCCGGCCCTCCCTATAAGCGAACTAAGCGGCTGCTTAGAGCCCCGCCGCCACTAGGGGGCCCCACAACCCACTGGTGGTGCGAGTCGTTTACCTTGCTGTAATTGTTTTTATTTGCATTTTACAAAATTACCTTCATTGACAGTGCTTTATGACTTAATTATTTATAATTCCAAACGACTGTGATTTATAAAAATCACAATTTTATTAAAGTTGAAATTGTTTTCGTGTGAAGGTCATGTGATAACAGGAAGCTTGCAGCATCTCATTTCTCATATGCGTCCAAGGTAACCTGACCAACCGGTCACCACAAGAACGCGAGCCCGTGCACAGACACAGCCATGGCCTTTGCTTCATTGCCTGCCCCGTTTTATACCTGATTTATTTTGGACATTGGACTGCAAAAATTAAACGAAACTATCGTTATCCTTCAGGCGTAGAAAAACTGAGGGGAAAAATTATATCATAAATCTGTATGATATAATGAAATCATAATCTAATAGCACATTTATCGGCAATAAGCAATTACAGATTAATAAACAGTCTACTTATGTAAATGTGTAGTTTGTCCTGGGTTTACAGACACGCCTTATTCTGTTGTTTTAAACACATTTTACTGAAATGCAATTCTGAAGCGTCTTTTCACTGACATAAACTGCATTCTGGTATTATTCACCTGAGACCTGTTTATTAAAGTGATGTCCTAATTAAGTTAATCTCAGCCTGATATAAGTTCTGGACCCTGCATCTGATATGAGACAGAGCTCAGCATAGGACCCTCAGTAGATCAAGATCAGTAGGGATTTTTGTAATGTCACATTCAGTTAGTGATGATTAAGATATGTAAGTGAGCCAGAACTCATCCCTTTAATTTCTTCCATCACCTGAACTGTGTGTCAACCCACAGCAGGTACTCAGAGTCATTCACACAGCTTACTGAACACCCAGTACGGTAACACCATACAATTAAAGTCATGAAATAAACATTGTTTTTCAACATTAGCGGTAACATAAATCTCTAATGTACATCACTGATGGGAAAACACTAAAAACATCCACAGTAATGTCAACAAAGGCATACAACTGACGTGCCATGCAGGGAATTCTGGGAAAGTCAATTTACAGTTATTCGCCATATTTATGAAGGAAAACATACTGTTCACCCGCTTGTGGATTTTTACTGTTGCATTTTTACAGCTTTTTACCGTTGAAATCACGACCATTTTTTACAGTGTACACAAGATTAATAATAAAGATATGACGAATGCGCACACTGCATCTCCCGTCCGGCTGGCGGCGCTGCAGAGGAGGCAGACCAGCAGCAGCAGCAGAAGCAGCAGCAGAAGAAGCAGCAGCCGGAATTCTCTGATGAGAGTGTGCTCTCGACTCCTCAGCTCAGTGTTTATGAGTAAACATCATCTGATGAGATGAAGATGAAGATCGGCACTCACAACGGAACTTTCCACTGTGATGAAGTCCTGGCGTGTTTCCTGCTGCGGCAGCTTCCGGAATACAAGGTGCGCTCGCACGCGTGTGTGGCGATAAACGTGGTGTATTAGACTTGTGTGTGTGTGTGTGTGTGTGTGTGTGTGTGTGTGTGTGTGTGTGTGTGTGTACAGTAACAGTTGAATATGAGTGATGTTAGTCTGCTGTAGTCCTCATGTCTGCAGTGAGCTGACGGTCCCCAATAGAGGTAAAGTTGGTTTTATATTCAGACATTCTCCTTAATAATATAATTTCAGGAAAGTATTCTTTGCTAATTCTAAATAGGGAAATCATATTAGCAGCCAATGACTATCAAAGTACAGCACTGATTATTTTCCATATAAGATAATATGTATAATGTGTTCCATGGATTTATCTTTTGGGTTATTAAATTAAAAAGTAATGTCTTTTAGACTAAAGCAATTCACAGCATTGGCAGAAGCAAATATGCGAGAGCTTAGGAGTGACCAAAAGTGCTTGGATATTGGACAATCAAAAAACATATAGTGTCTCCTCTGCTTGTTTGCAGAAAGAACATGAGCTGTCCATGTCGAAAAATGTAGAAATTCTGTAATTTACCAGGGAAGTTTATGTAAATTTGAAAATGTATTTCTTTTGCCTTGTTGGAAATGCAATATTTCCCAGGTAAAAGCCAGGCTCTATTCCAGTCTATATATTCAGCCAAGGACCTCCAGTAAAACTTTCCTCTAGAAGAAATTTTCCTTTTAAATTGAAAAATTTGACGCACAAACCTATTGCTGCATTTCTTATCTATCAGACTAACACAGTCTAAAAGCAAAGGAGAATCAATATTCACTGAGCTCCTTGGGTTAAATCTACAGTGACTTTTAACTAGATGAACTGAACCGGTTGATATTGCTTTAACCACTTTATTAAATTCGTTAGGAGGAGTTGGGAAACGGGTAGGTTATAAATTGTTCATACGAAATAATATTTCCTGCATCATCAAACAAGCGAAGGATACAACTAATATTATTTTGAAACCACCTTTGAAAAAAATAATGATTTGTTTCTGATTGTAATATTTCGGTTATTCCATAAGAAAAATGGGTGGGGAGAAAAATTGTGACCGTAACCAAGCTTCCAAGCAAGCAGACGTTGCTGGTGGAATTTAGACAAAGCTAAAGGTAGCTTAGAGGCAAGATATTTACATTATAGAAGGAACAAAAGACTACCAATTTTGTCAAAAAAATGGTTGGGAATAAAAAGCCAAATAGAGGTTGGGCTGGTTAGGCATCTCTTAATCCAATTAATTTAAAAAATGTTTATGATGTCAGAAAAATCTCAGAAATGTACACCCCCCCACCCCCCCCCCCCCCCCCCCCCCCCCCCCCCCCGCTATTAGACAAAATTTCATTGATCAATTCATGAGGTTTGTTCTTCCAGATACACTTTAAAAATACAGTATTAATTTATATGGCCACTTTGTTCTCAGCAAATATTAAAGTTATAGATAAAAATAGTTAAATTCAGATATACAAAATGAGAAAGACCCTCTGCCTTGGACAATAAAACTCCTCCATATAATGTTAGGTCCCGTTGTAGCCAGGAATTAAGAATATTTTTAGTTTTGCTCATCCTAGACAAAAAATGTGAGCTAATGTCTCACTAACAGATGTTTAGTAATATAAATACCTAAATATTTAATTGTGGACTTAACAGGGATATCTTCTATATATTCATAATTCAAATTATGGACAGGCATGATCTCACATTTGGAGACATTTAGCTTTAGACCAGAAGCACACGAGAAGTCAGAAATTAAGTTTAAAGCCTTTGATACGTTTGAGTCATCTTTTAGAAATAAAGTGGTGTCATCTGCCAATAGTGAAATCTTAATCTCCCTCCCAAAAACAGAAATTCCCTTCAAATCTTGATTCTGCACAATGCTTAAGGAAAGCAACTCTGTAGCTAATAAAAATAAAAAGGGCGAGATTGGGCAGCCTTGCCTAATACCACACAAAATATCAAATCCATTAGAAATATTACAATTACCGATTACTCCACTATTGATTCCTTTCTAAAACATAGCCATAGAGTTAACAAAAGTATCCCCAAATCCAAATAACCTCAATGCCTCAAACTAAATCTGGTGCTCAATCGTATCAAAGGCTTTGTAAAAATCGAGAAAACGAATGAGACCGTTTGAACGAATAGAATCCGCATAATCGAGCAGATCCAAAGTAATCTTATGTTATTAGAAATATGGCGGCCTTTTATAAACCCACACTGAGTTTTATAATGCACAGTTAAAAGCGTTATGGGACGCCAATTATCAAGTGAAGGATCTTTATTAGGCATGAGGGAAATGATCCCTTGTTTCATTGTTGTCATCATCCCCTGATCAAAACATTCTTTGTACATTTTAACTAAAGGGCTCGTAATTAAATCCCAAAAGTGAATATAAAATTCAACAGTGAGGCCACCGATGCCTGGCCATTTCCCTGTTTTCATTGATTAAAGGGCCTTCCAAACTTCTTCGCATTTTAACTCAGTTTCACAGTAACATAATCCTCTTATGAAAAGAAAAAAAAGGGAAAAGTCATAAGTGTTTTTTTCATTATTCCGTCGTGTGTGTCCAGAGTTTTGACGTCACTACCGAAAGTCCATTGGCTCATTATAGCCACGCCCCTTCATTTTAGATCAGGGATTATTCCTCTTTCTCTTTGCTGATTGGTCCAGTCGTTTGGTAAATTAGTTCAAAAGTCTGAACATCTGTGAGGGCATCACCGAAACTAGCTGTCTGCCATGAGGAGACATTATCAGGGGGATCAGAGTTTATGATCCATGTTCAACAGCGTTATCTGCTCTCAGCTGCTCTAACCCTAACGCTAACGTTAGAAAACAAGCAAACAATGTCCTCATCAGGTCGATGCAAATGTCTTTATAGAGCAGTGTAACTGTTATTAGACTATACGCTGTTGTGTTTCAGAATGACAGTGCTGAGGTCAGAAACCCAAACTTTACTGAAGACCAGTATAATGCTGACAGCACATCTGCACAACACACACACACTGCTCACACACATGTGAGCATGTGCGGAGTGTTTGTGGTGATGGTGCTGTACACACACACACACACACACACACACACACACACACACACACACACACACACACACACACACACACACACACACACACACACACACACACACACACACTCACTCACTCAGTTGCTCCATCTTTCTATTGTTTTTAACACACACACACATGCGTGTCTCATGTGTGTGTACTCCATCAGGATGCAGAGATCATGCGCAGCAGAGATGCTTCAGTTCTGGCTGAGTGTGATGTGGTGGTGGATGTAGGAGGAGAATATGACCACAGCCGACAGCGCTACGATCATCACCAGAGGTACACACACACACACACACACACACACACACACACACTGCAGTGTTCAGCAGAGTGGTCAGCTTGATGATGTTCTGTACAGTAATGCTGCTTGTGTTTACAGCGCTTCACTCCACTGTGCTCTGATCAACACTGATCAATTCATTCAGTGTGTGTGTGCAGGTGTGTGTGTGTGCGCAGGTGTGTGTGTGTGCGCAGGTGTGTGTGTGTGTGTGTGTGCAGGTGTGTGTGCAGGTGAATGTGTATGCAGGTGAGTGTGTGTGTGTGTGCGCAGGTGAATGTGTGTGCAGGTGAGTGTGTGTGTGTGTGTGTGTGTGCAGGTGTCTGTGTGTGTGTAGGTGAATGTGTTTGCAGGTGTGTGTGTGTGTGTGTGCAGGTGTGTGTGTGTGTAGGTGTGCTCTGAGAAGCAGTAACACTAATGCAGGAAGAGTTATTAAATCATTATTCTCACTGTGCTGAAACACTGACCTCAGATCAGCAGAGCGCTACTGTTACTGTGTGTAAAGGCTGATTTAGACTCTGCAGCAGGC
>CAIGQS010000478.1:0-7500 GCA_903798195.1 Danio kyathit | reverse complement strand
AATGAAGCCAATCTTTTACTGGTGACTAGCACCTCCACACAACAGCACATTGCGCACCAACATCACCTGCACCGTTAACCACAAACTTTTCAAAAAGTCGTAATCTCGTACATTGGATCGTCAGAAAAAAAATTTTCAGAAGAAAATTAGAAATTTGACCACACTTTCTATTTCCAGAAGATCTCAAACTTCCACGAGGACACGTCAAAACATCTGATCTTTTTAAATCCCCAACCTTAAACTTTTCAGAGATTAACCATATTTTCCTTCTCTATAAGATCTGACATTTCCATGGGAACGTTCCAAATATCTGATCCTCTAACTTCTTACCGTAGAACTATTCAGAAAAATGGACCATATCAAGAACATCTCAAGATTTTTTGTAACTTATTACCCCAAAACTTCTCATTGAAACTAACCATTCTTGCCTCAAAAGTCCATGGGGACATCACTAACATCACATCTTCTTAAACATTTTACCGCTAAACATTTAAACTTGATCAGTCATTAAATACACAAAACATAATTTGCAAGGAATAAGCCACTGATTCACATCAAATCGTTACAACATGATGACATTCAATTCCATCACACAGGGATCCAATAAAAACAATTCAAACCTTTCACTGATTCATTCAGTTCAAGTAATTCAGATCTTTAAACAGTTAAATGATTCATTCTGTTCTAATAGTTCAGCTGCTCGTAGATTCAGTTCAATGATTCACTCTTTCTATTAGTTTGATTGTTCAGATTCATTTAAATGATTAAACTTGTTCTAGTAGTGCGATTGCTCTCAAATTCAGTTCAAACCGTTAAAAAATTCACTCATTCTAGTAGTTTGATTGCTCAGATTCTGTTCAAACTGTTAAATGATTCACTCATTCTAGTAGTATATTTGCCCACAGATTTAGTTAAAACAGTTCAATGATTCACTCATTCTAGTAGTTCAAGTGCTCACAGATTCAGTTCAAAGTTAAATGATTCACTCATTCTAGTAGTTCGATTGCTCATAGATTCAGTTCAATAAGCAATGATTTACTTGTTCTAGTAGTGCGATTGCTTTCAGATTCAGTTCAATGATTCACTCGTTCTAGTAGTTTAATTGCTCTCAGATTTGGTTAAACAGTCAATGATTCACTTGTTCTAGTAGTTTCATTGCTCACAGATTCAGTTCAAACCGTTAAGTGATTACTCATTCTAGAAGTTCAAATGCTCACAGATTAAGTTCAAAGTTAAATGATTCACTCGTTCTAGTAGTTTGATTGCTCAAAGATTCAGTTCAATAAGCAAAGATTTACTTGTTCTAGTAGTGCGAATGCTCTGCTTCAGATCAAACGGTTCATTGATTCACTCATTCTAGTAGTTTCAGTGTTCACAGATTCAGTTCAACCATTAAATGATTCACTCATTCTAGTAGTTCGATTGCTCATAGATTCAGTTCAATAAGCAAATATTTACTCTTTCTAGTAGTGCAATTGCTCTCAGATTCAGTTAAAAACAGTTCAATGATTCACTCGTTCTAGTAGTTTGTGCTCACATATTCAGTTTAAAGTTAAACGATTCACTCGTTCTGGTAGTTCGATTGCTCAGATTCAGTTCAATAAGCAAATATTTACTTGTTCTAGTAGTGCGAATGCTCTGATTCAGATCAAACGGTTCATTGATTCACTCGTTCTAGTAGTTTGAGAGCTCACAGATTCAGTTCAAAGTTAAATGATTCACTCGTTCTGGTAGTTCGGTTGCTCATAGATTCAGTTCAATAAGCAAAGATTTACTTGTTCTAGTAGTGTGATTGCTCTCAGATTCAGTTAAAAACAGTTCAATGATTCACTCGTTCTAGTAGTTTGAGTGTTCACAGATTCAGTTCAAACCGTTAAATGATTCACTCATTCTAGTAGTTCGATTGCTCATCGATTCAGTTCAATAAGCAAAGATTTACTTGTTCTAGTAGTGCGATTGCTCTGATTCAGATCAAACGGTTCATTGATTTAGTCATTCTAGTAGTTCAAGTGCTCCCAGATTCAGTTCAAAGTTAAACGATTCACTCGTTCTAGTAGTGTGATTGCTCTCAAATTCAGTTCAAACAGTTCAATGATTCACTCGTTCTAGTAGTTTGTGCTCACAAATTCAGTTCAAACTGTTATATAATTCACTCGTTTTAGTAGTTCGATTGCTCATAGATTCAGTTCAATAAGCAATGATTTACTTGTTCTAGTAGTGCGATTGCTCTGATTCAGATCAAACGGTTCATTGATTCACTCGTTCTAGTAGTTTGAGCGCTCAGTTTCAGTTCAAACAGTTAAGTGATTACCTCATCTAGTAGTTCAAGTGCTCACAGAATCAGTTCAAAGTTAAATGATTCACTCATTCTGGTAGTTCGATTGCTCATAGATTCAGTTCAATAAGCAAAGATTTACTTGTTCTAGTAGTGTGATTGCTCATTCAGTTAAAAACAGTTCAATGATTCACTCGTTCTAGTAGTTTGAGTGTTCACAGATTCAGTTCAAACCGTTAAATGATTCACTCATTCTAGTAGTTCGATTGCTCATCGATTCAGTTCAATAAGCAAAGATTTACTTGTTCTAGTAGTGCGAATGCTCTGATTCAGATCAAACGGTTCATTGATTTACTCATTCTAGTAGTTCAAAGTGCTCACAGATTCAGTTCAAAGTTAAACGATTCACTCGTTCTAGTAGTGATTGCTCTCAAATTCAGTTCAAACAGTTCAATGATTCACTCGTTCTAGTAGTTCGATTGCTCATAGATTCAGTTCAATAAGCAATGATTTACTTGTTCTAGTAGTGCGATTGCTCTTCAGATCAAACGGTTCATTGATTCACTCGTTCTAGTAGTTTGAGCGCTCAGTTTTAGTTCAAACAGTTTAAGGATTCACTCATTCTAGTAGTTCAATTGTTCACAGATTCAGTTCAATAAAGCAATAGAATCGTTTGAGGTGCACATCGCCTTGACTGCAATGTAGATGAGGGCAAGTGGCTGCAGTAAGAAGAGGAGCTTAAAAAATGCATCAGAAGTCGAACACTTCTCCAGTCTCGCTGTTTTGCCGTCTGGAAACGTCACCAGTGGTGGAAATTGCGTTCTCGTTTTTTAATTGCGGACGAATTACCTCAATAAAAAATACTATGGTGATTTTATAGTAAATATTGTAGTGTTTTTGAACATGTTTTTTTCAGTATTGGGTTGTTTATAGTTGTTGTGATACCAGAGCAACTATAGAATTTAAATAGGCTATTTGTTATAGTATGGTTCAAAAACACTATAGTGTTTCTATAAATTACTGTTGTATGTTTTAATGTGGGAGTGCATGCAATTAAAAATCACTGTTTTTACAAACAGATAGTCATAATCACAGAGGATGAACAGCTCATTACTTAAAAAAGTTTTATTTAAAAATCTGTATATTCAACAGTGGTATATGTTAAAAAAATGTCAAAATCCGCTTGTATAGCAAGAAATCTGATTTGGCTACATTATAAATAAAATAGCTATGGTAAGATGCCTTTGAGTGACAGGTCATGACAAATTTTTGTTTATTTGTTTTGCTAGGAATGTCCCTAGAATTTGGCATTTTATTGAACAAGTGGTCCATTTCTATAGTCATTTCAGATTTTCTAAACAGAACATTAGAAGGTATAAAGGGAAACACAACTGAAGACAAAATTAGCCTCTTGTAAAGCAAAAAAAATGGTATACCATCAAATATGTAAGGTGCTGTTTAACAGATTTGGTTTCAGTATTCAGCCTACAGTGCAATTTAAAAAATTAACTATAGTTTAATTATGTTAAAGAAAATGAGAAAAGCCATTGGAAAACAGTGGTTTGTTCTGTAGACATAAATTATAAAGAGGCCAATTATATTGACATGTTTATTAGGCCTATAAACTGCTTTTACTCCAGCCAAACTAAAATAAACAGCCAGAATAAAAACTAGGCTGTAGGAAATACTGGGAAAATGTTCTTGGTCTATTAAACAAAACATTTGACTTCACATATGTGTGTGTGTTTACTACACCCTTTTCACTAAATGGCAAAAACAGTCTAATTACCTTATGTATGCATGTATGTATTGGATTGACTTTCATGGAATAGCGTTGCATAAAAACTACAATACAAAACTCACACAAACATACAAAAAAGTGAAAATTACAACAAACAGGACTTAACAGAAATAAAATACAGCACATGCACATCCTAATGATTATTTGTAACATTTAGTTATATTAGATGGGTCACATTATATTTTTACAAAGGTGTTTTGTTTTGTTTGCATGTAAGTCTAAATAAATAACCACATGTAATGCTCTGACTTTTTTTTTTTTTTTTTAAATTATCAACGAAAATACAAAAAGTATACAACAAAGCCAGGATAAATCTTAGTAAAAACAAGAGAGAATAATGTTTATTTTGTCAGTCTCATCCAATGAGCATTAAGCTGTGTCAGCAGCCAGTCGTCTTTTTCCATCATGCTTTTAGTGAGCGCAGTTTTTGGAGAGCAACTGCTGCCGACTGCTCAATCCGAGGCTTCCGCCTCGCAATCATGAGATTTTTGGCGCATATCAGACATCAGAGCCAGGTTAATGACACTCGGACACATTTCTAACCGGCATTGCATCTTGCAGTGATAACCGGTGATCGATTCTCTCATTCTAGTAGTTCAGTTGTTCACAAATTAAGTTAAATCATTTTGTCACTCTTCAAAGGAAGACTATTCATTTGTTCTGGCAGTGTTCCTACAGAGATTCTGGTCAGATCTGTTAGTGTTTATTCATTCTTATATTATGAGTAATTTTTTTTCTTTTTTCTGTTAAAGATATTTTGTTTGGGTTGTTGATTCTAAACTCGAAAACAGTGTATGTAATTTATATATTCCATTATCCAAGTTTCATACTCTTAAACAAATGTTTAGTGGCTGTTGTAAACAAATAATGATGGATGGAAGAGAACCCAGTCCAGGAGACTCAAAACAAGCAGAATTCTTTTGAGACGTGTTGGTTAATCTGCAGTCAAACAGCGTCTTCAAGAAGTCCATGCGTCTGCAGGAGCCTTTTGGAGGTCTGCAGTCTGCTAGTTTTATCACAAGTCTGCTTTGAGACAAAGGTGTCCCTGTCTATATTGTCTTAGGAGGAGGGGAGATGGCTAAACAAAGCATGCAAATTCAGCATTGAAGTCATCATATCCGGCATGTAGGTGCTAGAAAACCTGCCACACAAGTTAATCAACAAAGGAGTTTCTTTGGCCTGAAAGTATCAACCTAAGACAAAGGCAGAGTCATTGAAAGCCTGCCTGTTGCATTTGCATCACAGGCTCAGCCTGTAGTCAGTAAGATAAAGGTTTAATGTCCTCTCATAGCTGGGCTGTTGATGAAATGATATAATTAAAAACCAAAGAATATAACTTTTCAGTTATATGTAGATTATTGTTCATTTTGAAATTAGATTATATAAATTTATAATTCCACATGGCTGTAACCCCTTTTTTTGATTCATTTAAAATTGGACCTAGACCAATATTAGAAACTATCCAGCACTCTTAATCCAAAAGCAACAAAAACTGTATTACTTTGTCTCTTTAAGGTGTAATATTTTCATTAGTTTTATATTTGTTATCCTAGCATTTGTTTGTCCTCGTGTATATTTCTGTTAAGCTTTTCATTTATTTGTATTATTAGTCTATGTTTGTAATTGTATTTGGTCTACCTCTTTACTTTACTAAACATAAAATCACATTCTAGTATTTTGATTGCGCAGATTTAGTTAAGGGTGCTTTAACACTAGCACTTTTGGTCCGCACCCGGGTTCGTTTGACGTCATAGTACGGTACGTTTAGCTAGTGTGAACGTGTCTTCTGAACTCGGGTGCGCACCCGTGAACCGTACCCGAGTCCGCCTGAAAGAGGTGGTCTGGGGTACGGTTCATGCGAACTCTGACACGGTTCACTTCTAGTATGTATGCAATCGTACCAAATAGCGGAAGTGAACCGCCAACTACAACAAACTATCGTTTTCATAACAATCATTCGTGTATGTGCGCCACATATTGTACCTTGGTGACAAGCGGGACTGAGCAAAGCACAGTGATACACAGTGATGTCTGCTTGTCTCCTCTAGAAACAGCTTCTGCAGACACTGATGTTCTGAATGTTTATAATATTTTTGCAGCAGACAGACGCGAGTCGCTTTCTGTATGTCCAAAACTAAAAGATTCAGTAAAAGCAAATCGACCGCGATGTGCGGAAGTCTCCATTTTGGCGCTTTGCTTTAGTGACCGTCATCTAGCAACAGCAGTAAACAAAACAGCAGCTCTATGACGCAAGCGTACCGGGGTTCAGAAGGAAAAAAGACAGTGTGAACACAAACCAACCGAGAAGGTGGCAAGGGGGGACAATCGAACTTGGGTACGGTCCAGGCAATTGAACCAAGTGTGAAAGCACCCTAAAACTGTTCAAAAACCCACACCTAATTTAGCAAAATAATTAAACAAAAATAAGGAAAAGAAGTTCCAAACAACAAAGCAATAAGTAAAGTGATTTTTTTCAGACAGTTCATTAGCATCCAATTCAGGAATATAATCTGGTATATGATTCTTCTTTATAAACAACCTACCAACAGTCTTTAACTCAATCAACCCTAACCCAAAACCTAACCCCAACCAACCCCTAACCCTAACCCAACCAACCCCAAAACCTAACCCTAACCCCAACCAACCCCAAAACCTAACCCTAACCCCCAACAACCCCAAAACCTAACCCTAACCCTACCAACACTTAAACCTAACCCTAACCCCAACCAACCCCAAAACCTAACCCCCAACAACCCCAAAACCTAACCCTAACCCTACCAACACTTAAACCTAACCCCAACAAACCCCAAAACCTAACCCTAACCCCCAACCAACCCCAAAACCTAACCCAACCAACCCCAAAACCTAAACCTAACCCCAACCCCAAAACCTAAACCTAACCCCAACCCCTAAACCTAACCCCAACCAACCCCAAAACCTAACCCCAACCAACCCCAAAACCTAACCCCAACCAACCCCAAAACCTAACCCCAACCAACCCCAAAACCTAACCCCAACCAACCCCAAAACCTAACCCCAACCAACCCTAAAACCTAACCCCAACCCAACCAACCCAAAAACCTAACCCTACCAACACCTAACCCTAACCCCAACCAACCCCAAAACCTAACCCTAACCCCAACCAACCCCAAAACCTAACCCTACCAACTCTTAAACCTAACCCTACCAACACTTAAACCTAACCCTAACCCCCAACCAACCCCTAACCCTAACCCTACCAACACTTAAACCTAACCCTAACCCCCAACCAACCCCTAACCCTACCAACACTTAAACCTAACCCTAACCCTACCAACACTTAACCCTAACACAACTAACCCCAAAACCTAACCCTAACCCCTACCAACACTTAAACCTAACCCTACCAACACTTAAACCTAACCCAACCAACCCCAAAACCTAA
>CAIGQS010000477.1:0-28524 GCA_903798195.1 Danio kyathit | reverse complement strand
TTAAAGCCTGTCTCTCTCAACCTCTCTGCACCATCAGCTTGAGATTAACTCACCCAAGCAAGATTTAATAATGTCTATTGATAAAACGTCAACATATGCCTCTGCCATTAAAAGAAGGCAGCACCTGCTTGCTATTCCACTTGCTGATGAACCAACTGACATTTTGAGAGCCCAGTGTAAGATTTATCACATAAGAATTGTAGCCAGACAGAAAAAAACACAACTTTTGACACTTAGAGGTCATAACAACAACTTCTAGGCTCATCCAGGAGACCCACCTGTGCTGATTAATTCTGCTGTCTGTAATCTCTGAAGTCCCAGCCACCTCTATGACTTATGAGTGAGATTTTTAAAATCCAATAACGTGGGGTTTGAATGACGGGCTAAATCTTATCGCTTTGCATTTTGAGGTCATAAAAAATAGAACTATACTTATGGTGCGTGTTATGGAGGCTGGAAGTTTCTTCATTACTTAAAGGGGTCATTTTCATGTAATACAATGTAAAAAAATCTTTTCCTTTAGAGTATTGTCTTGTTTCTAGTCCAAATGTTTAACAATTCTTAAATCAAGAAGAATTTTCTATAGTAACAAATTGTATCATCTTGTTTTCAGAAATAATATGTCAAAAATAAGTTTTTCATTAAAAAAAGCAAAATAATCTTTTCACTTTGATGTAGTTTATTTTGCTTACCTCGTTGGCAGATTATTTTGCTTGATTTAAGGGAAAATCTTGACATTTGACATAATTTTGACATTTCTGAAAAATATCTAGAAAATGTTTCTTGATTTAAGAATTCTTAGATATTTAGACTAAAAACGACAAAAACTATATGAGCTCTATTTCTAGACACAAAGTCTAAAGCGCATGGTGCAAAAGCATTAAGGGCATGTGCGAATTTACTTTTGCTATTTTAATGACTAAAAAATACACTTTGAGCCCTGGCAAATGGTCTAACAGGGTTGTGCTTATTCTCTTAATGTGTTATGGGTGTGTTTTTAGCATACCATGCATTAAACCAATCAGAGTCTCATCTCACATTCCCTTTAAGAGTCAGTTGCGTTGCGCCATGGTGCATTTGCTATTTAAATGACAGACTTTGTAAGTGGAAAAACTGAACGCTTCACTAGTGAGAAAACAGTTAAACAGACCATCTGTAGCGCAACGATAAAGAATGAACCTTCTCCATTCGGCCTCTTTACTTTCTCTTTTCATTTACTCTTTACTTTACTCCTTTACTTTCGTGGATAAGGAAACAGTGTTGTACGCACTCCACTGAAAACATCCATCAGCCTATATATATTTAATTTAGTTTGTTAAGCGCAAAGATTTGTTTCAAAACTATTTCTAAATTCAGTTCTAATTTCCAGCAAACGAATAAATGAACAATAATAACAAAGTGTGGAGTTATATCCAAATACACATCCTATTCTTTTATGCCCCATATGGTGAAACCTACAAGTGGACAAATTTTTATTAAAACAAACATAAATATGCATATAATAAATTATACTGCTAATGATAATAACATATTAAAAATAGTCATGAATAAACTGAAAAAAGCCCCAGCGAGGTGAAGGAGGCATGGAGGTAGTGGTTTGTATATTTATGTAGAAAAGAATATTTTTTTGTAACATTTTAATCTTTTTTTTTTTTTTTCACATGTAAAGATATTTGTGTATTCCTGTACATCCTCTGTGAATTAAGCAATGTGTAGGCGTTTAGACTTAACACACCTCCTTTAAAGACTGGAACACCTATGAGTTCACAAAGTGGCGCAAATGGATTTGCTATTTAAACAACGTGGTGCAAAACATGAAAATTAGGGTTGCACTAATCTGAAAATAGCAACAAATCGCACTAAACACGTCTTGCACCTTATTGCACCGGGTGTATGATAGGGCTCTAAGTAAGAAAACAAATGTTATGCAGTTTTTATATTTATTAAAGAAAATTAAATTTTAATTATTTTATTTTATTTATTTATTACAGTTTATAGTTGCTAGATTTATGTCCAACACAGGCTCATTTGCAATATTTGCTACAGCCTACATTTTTGTGAAACCACAAAAACATACTTTAAAATACGTTTGACCAGAGTTAGCAAAGAAAAAAGGATTGGAGGCAGAATAATGCCAACAACTTTCATTCCTTTTCACATTAATGACATTTCTAGTGTGATATTTTTTAATAAAGGTTTTTTCATGCAGTTCTTTGCACAACACCAAATAAACTCAACCAACAACTTAAAATATTTGATCAATGACGTAAATATTTTAACGTTTCTTGTGAGGTCATTTTATATGGCGTTGTAAGAGAAGCCTTTGGGTTAAAATCTGGTGAAGCACAGTTTCACAAAATAAATAAAAGCAATGCAAAAATAAGGTGAACCTACGTGATTGCAGTGCAATTTTCTCTTACACTTGGTTGTGAAAACGTTTGGTCAGTGGTTTGCTAGGGGATCTGAACGACAGGCCCTGCCTCCTAATGGATGTGTACAAAAAGGATGTATCGTACAACAAAACCTACCTAAGTAACATATTTCAGATATGCAAAAATGTACATAGTGCCCTCTAGTGGATTTGTCATCTGAAAAGACCAACGAAACGTACATGGAGAAACAGATTTTACATTTTGCAAAAATGTAGGCTAAGGCATGCATTTCCAATAAGCCTGGGCCTTTAGAAGTAATGGTAAAATTAAAAAAATGTCTCAATCAAATGCCTCATTTTGTGGAGGTGCTGTATGTTTCCTTGTGTGAAAAAAACACTTTATTTGGCCTTCTGAAGGTAGAGGCAGATCCCACTAGTCATCATCCAACTCCAACAAGTATCAAGTGCAGTTATGTCGGACATTTGTTTAACATTCATTGTTTTTTTTAGCATTATATGATGCATCATTACAAAATAGTGGCAGTTTATGCTGTTATCTCATTCAATCTCCACACCTAAAGCATTATTTTAAAAGTAATTATGATATTACTCTTAAGCTGTAAAACTTGACATGGTGAACTCAACATGAGGAACATTTAGGATGCGTCTCAAAAAAAGCAAAACCACCACAAATTAATTATTCATGGAAGTTAAATTAATTTTATGTAGTTATAACAAATGCTAAAATAATTATTTGTCTATATTATTCTTCATTATGATCCCTACATATTTTTTTTTAAAAAGAAGCTAGGGATGCTCCGATCGATCGGCCAGAGATCGGTATCGGCCGATAATCACATTTTATGACTCGATCGGTACTCGCCAATCTGGCCGATCTCATGAACCGATCACAGGTGTCTGTTTACGAGTTTATATGCAGAGGAACCTGACATGCTAGTTGGAGAGCAAAATATTGGAATGGTCTTGCATGTGTTTAGACCTTTTTACATATATAAGAACTGAGAGTTCTGTGTTTTTGACATTTTTACAAGTTCCCTAAAACCTGGCTGAAATGCAATTAAAAACGTAAAAAAAACAATGTTTTAATTGAATATTTCATAATATACCTTTTTGTAATATATTTACTGCAATAAACAAATATAAATATTTATAGATGTGCATTTTAACATCTTATGCATCAAATATGTACTTTTTCTTGATTGAGACATGTCTAATTCTTCTTCCATCATTTGCAATGTTTCCAAATTGCTTTGTTAGTTGTTTTTCTTACCATTTTTTTGTATCTGTAAAGTTGCTTCTGACCATGACATGTCCACACTAAATGGTTATAAGAGACATGTTTGAGGGATTATATGCAACATTCTTCATTTATTCTCTGAGGTGTAAGGCAAGATCTCCACTTAATTATCATACTTAGGGGGAAATGTGCTTCATGTATTATAAAGCTTGAAGCATCAGAATCGGTACTCAGTATTGGCCGATCACCATCACAAAGAATCGGTACTTGGTATCGGCTGCAAAAATCCTGATCGGAGCATCCCTAAAAGAAGCATTTCCTTACTTCCAATAAAAGTTTTACAAATTTGACTCTAAAAACAAAGCTTTAAATGTGTCATCACGAAACACTTAAGGTTGAAGATGAAGAAAATAGTAAAAATCTAGTGAATTTCTAATATAAAAACAACTTTCCCACATATAGGTATCACATTTTATATTTCATAAATGGTTTCAAATGCTGGGTCGATGGCGAAAATGCTCCCTGCCTGTGCAAATCGTAAACTTTATTATTATGCATAACACACAGGTATTCTGAGCTGAAACATTACACACATTCTGGAGACACTAAAGATGTATTCAATATTGTCAAAAGTGGCATAATGTGACATCTTTAAAGGGATAATTCATCCAAAAAATGAAAATTTGCTGTAAATGTACTGTTATTAGACATTAATCACAACGCCTAAATGCTTTTGTAGTTTTCATAATGATTTCAGTTAAAGGTGCAGTATGTAAGTTTGACAACCAGTGGATAAACTAGGTATTGCAGCCCTGGTTCAAAACGCACACAAGAGCAGGTTGCCAGATTGACAACACCAACAAAGGCTGATTTAAATCGTGGTCTAAATAAAAGCAACAGTACACGATAGAAGGGATATTTTCCTGAATAAAAGCAGTTTTTGTCCTAACCAATACCTGAATTTTATATTTTAGAAACGGCTTCCATTTCTTGCAGCTGAACAACAGGATACACTGACAATGATCACCTCAGGTACACCTCATGTGCTTTACTCAGTGTTAAATGCTAATAATGTGAATTCGAATGCCATTTTACATGACATTTATTGTCATACTAATGAAAGCAGCAGCAGCAGCAGATCTCGAAAATGAAATGAAATGTTTGAAATGTAACTTTAGAACTGCGACTCTGTGCACGCCAACAAAAATCTGTGATTTAGCATGCACATTTAAATGTTAAAGAGGTTTAATATGTATTAATTCGATTATAAGTCTTACCATTTCGTTGGAGTGCAGTATGTGCACTATTCTATGCTTCTAAATTGCTGTATTTAAATTTCTGTCTGGTGCAAACAGCCCAACTGCTTATGACTGCAAATCTTGTCACGTAGCATGTTTAAATGTGTCATCACGAAACACTTAAGGTTGAAGATGAAGAACATAGTGAAAATCTAGTGACTTTCTAATATAAAAACATCTTTCCCACATATAGGTATCACATTTTATATTTCACAAATGGTTTCAAATGCTGGGTCGATCCCAAAAATGCTCCCTGCCTGTGCAATTCATAAACTTTATTATTATGTATAACGCACTGAGGTATTCTGAGCTGAACATTCTGGAGACACTAAAGATGTGTTCAATATCGTCAAAAGTGGCATAATGTGACCTCTTTAAAGAGATAATTCATCCAAAAATAAAAATTTGCTGTAAATGTACTCACCCTTGGGCCATTAAAACGTACTGTAGGTTAATGAAAATACATTTAAGAGGATTTTAAGCTGAAACCGTACTTTTTAAAATCAAAGTCAATGGTCTGCAGAAAAAAAGGAAATAAAAAGTCTAAATATTTATTTAGAAATATTATATGTTTACATTAATTTATATATTAACATTATTTAATGTGTTTTAATTTTGTTTATTGTAACTGTATCTGCTGTAGAGCTCCATGCACATACATTTCCAGTGAAAGCACTTGAGGTTTCTCAAATAAACTGTTGTACAAATGGCTTAATGACATTCTCATAAGTTAGACATTTTTAAAAATGACATTTGAAGTGGATTGATTCAGCAATTGAACAAATGGTGAGATAACACAGGGGCCGCTAATAAGGGCAGGAGTTTTTCTGCTTTTAGAGGTCTTTTCAATAATGATACGCTGAGATATAATTATGGTGGATTTCTTTCCCTACTCTCAGCAGAAGTACCCCATAAAGACATATACTATTCCTTTAAAACCATTCCTTCTTTTTATTCAGTGTGTTGAATAGCAAAAAATACACCTTTGCAAATCCTGTGCAGGGAAAAAAAAATCAGCAAAACGGCTGCTAAAAAAAAGATCATGGTTTAGAATTCAATAAAAAGCACCATACAACAAATTATGATTACAAAACACATTCCTAGAAGCTTACATGCAATAATAAAACATAATCATAAATCCATTATTACATATATTGAGAATATATTACATAACATTCAGTTTGTAGACAAGTTAATCTGATACATTTAAACATTTTGAAATAAATCTCACTGCATGCTAACTATGTAGGTATATTTACTGTCATTTTGAATGTTTCTATTTAAAATTCTTTAGTATAAAAATATTAAATCAATGTGTCTTGTTAAAGATTTAATGATGTTTAATTAAGCAAACATGTATTTATAAAGTGACAGCTACATGTATGCACAGACCCTAAAAGAGACTACATATCTGGAGTCTAAATCTTATAGCGGAACAATGAATTATAGATGTAAAACAGACATAGGCATGTACAGGTGTGTCTTCCTTTGGCCAGAAGTCAAGATGCACTTGAGGAAATGAAGAAGCCATAAGGTGATAGCAGATAAAAGTGCTTCCTAGGGATAATGCAATCACTTCTCACCATCAATTACCAAATGAGACACAGAGCCGTCTCTGCTTTAACTCCCTCTACTAACCATCAGAGCTTCCTCTTTTTTATTTCTTTGGTCTTCATCAAATGTTTGTAAAAGCTTCTGTTACTAGCAACACCAAACAAAAGTGGTACATTTCTTACTCTAATATAATTTACATTTTCATGTTAAAGAATGAAGTATTAAATGATCTTGTTTCGATTAATTGCTGAAGCTTTTATCATGGTATACTGTATTAGTTTCACTGTATTGACCTAAAATGCAAAACAAGTTCACAATAACATCTATAAGCAAAAATCCTTAGTGTAAGTGCTTTATTGTATGTATATACATGTTGAAAGTAAACAAATGATTCAACTAAATTTAAGTGCAAAATGATATTAAAATACAGTCACATTTTACAATAAATTCTCATGAGCAAATTTTAGTTAATGCATTAAAATCAGCAGTGAGAAAAGCTCAGATTTACAATGCTAACACTAGTTTGCAGAAATACACCTAAATATTATTAGTTATTAATTACATTTATTAAAATGAATACAACTTGTAATCGTATTACGTTTATGGTTTTACTGTATTATTACACATTAATCACATCCCCTAAATGCTTTTGTAGTTTTCATCATGATTTCAGTTAAAGGTGCAGTATGCAAGTTTGAGGCCCAGTGGATGAACTAGGTTTAATAGCAAAAGGATTTTAAAAATACTATAGTAACATTTTACAGTAAATTCTCATTAACAAATTTTAGTTCCCTGGTTCAAAACACACACAAGAGCAGGTTGCCAGATTGACAACACCAACAAAGGCTGATTTAAATCGTGGTCTAAATAAAAGCAACAGTACACAAAGGAATATTTTCCTTAATAAAAGGAGTTTTTGTCCTAACCAACACCTGAAATTTATATTTTAGAAACGGCTTCTATTTCTTGCAGCTGAACAACAGAAAACTATGACAATGATCACCTCAGGTACACCTCATGTGCTTTATTCAGTGTTAAATGCTAATAATGCGAGTTTGAATGCCATTTTACATGACATTTATTGCCATACTAATGAAAGCAGCAGCAGCAGATCTTGAAATTGAAATGAACTGTTTGAAATTGAACTTTAGAACTGTGACTGTGCAAGCCAACAAATATATGTGATTCAGCATGCACATTTAATCATGTTAAAGAGGTTTAATATGTATTAATTAGATTATAAGCCTTGCCACTTCATTGGAGTGCAGCAAGTGCACTATTCTGTGCTTCTGAATAGCTGTATTTACATTTCTGTCGCGTTTCGTCTGGTGCGAACAGCCCAACTGCTTATGACTGCAAATCTGGTCACGTAGCATGTTGTTACAATGTAACCTGCTCACCTAATGTTTACGTTTGTTATATTTATGCTATTTGCTAATTAATAACCACCTCCTCTGGAACTCTGAATCTGCATCTCATTTCGGAGTCTGCTACGGTCTACTGGAGGTCGCATTTCTGTCACAGACGCATGCTTTCAGAGCCTTTATAACACCCAGGTAATCCAGAGTGCTGACATATAATTGGCTAAACTGGCATTGGGCGAGTTAAATGACCAGAACATTGTTATTTTCTATTTTTAACAATGATCTTCCTTTGGTTTTAAAGCATACAAGGGCAGTTATGTATGCAGATGATACAACATTATATCTACCAGCAGCATCGATAGAAAAATTATCTGCTGATTGAGATGAGGAGTTACAATTAGTGGTAAAGTGGGTACAGAATAATAAAATGGTTTTAAATTTGACAAAAACCAAAAGTATTGTGTTTGGATCAAGCTTTCAATTTAAATGTAAACCACAGTTAAATTTGTCTGTAATGAGTGTGCCTGTTGAACAGGTAGAGGAAATTAGGCTTCTTGGAGTTCTTCTTGACAGTAGGTTAAAGTGGTCAAAACAGATCGATAAAATGGTAATAGTTATGGGAAGAGGTTTATCAATTAATAAGAGATGTGTAGAATTTTTACCACAGTACTGTATCTCTCAAATTTTTCTTATCTAGATAACTGTCCAGTGGTATGGTCGAGTGCATCAAGTAAAGACTAAGATAAATTACAGTTAGTCTAGAATAAAGCTGCACGACTAATTTACACTGCAATAGAAGAGTTAATATTATGAAAATGCATAAAACTTTAGGTTGGTTATTGATGAAGGATAGAGTATTGTTTCTCTGCTTTGTTTCATAAGAAATATTTCTGTGTCAAGAGTTCCAAGTGTATTGTACTGTCAACTTTTGTATAGTAATGCTAGTCATCATTTTAACACCAGGCATGCATTAAAAGGAAATTTTTTTGCATCCCATTTCAAAAACTAATGCAAAGCAACGCACTGTAATTTATAGATGAATGAAATCATGGAATGAATTGCCATCAGACATTAAATGCTTTGTAACACGTAATATGAGGTTTAAAAAGAAATATTTAAGAATATCGTTTAAGAAATATTTAATGGGACAATATTAGGTAGATTGTTGATCTGGATGTTATGTATGAATTTTGTATTTTAATGTTTTCATTGGTCTTTGTTGTTATGTATTAATGTAATTTTGTGTTGTGTTCGATGGACCCCGGGAAGAATAGCCACTACCTTGGTAGTGGCTAATGGGGATCCTGATAAATAAATAAATAAATAAATAAATAAATAAATAAATAAATAAATAAATAAATAAATAAATAAAAAACAGCAATCCAACATTTTCAAAGCAGAATATCTGACTTCAGCATTGTTTTTCAGATAAACAAGAATGTGCACTTAGCATGTTTCTTAAATATTTGCAAATATATTATGGTATTTTTATGCTTTAGAAGAGTCAAAAACTTACATACAGCACATTTAAGTCAACTGCTGTTATTTGAGCCACGTTGCACAATGTTAACATACAATATTATAATACTGTCAAATATTCATCACAGAATAGTCACAGTCATAAACAGTCACAGAATTGCTTATTAAAATTTCAGCCAGATTAACAGCTGAAAATGTTAATGATTGGACTATTAAGCTAATTAACCAATTAAATCTGCAAGCATTTTGTAATGATGTTGCGATATTTGATGTCACTATTGATGTCACACACTGCAAATACAATATGAATATTTTTAAAAAGCACTCTACAAGTATAAATAACAAATATTTATTCATTATTACAGTATATTTAATTATTAAATATCAACATACAGTGTGTCTAGCCCTAACGTGCTGTTAAAGAAACCCCATAAAGTGTTTTAAACGTGTTTAAAAATGTGCACAATTTTTCTTAGTGCTGCTAGAAGCGCAGGGATCTGCTGTGGTTCTCCTTCAAGCAGCCTGTGTAGGTGAACTCTTAACCTTGTGAACCCTGGAAAAGTGCAGCGCCTGGCTAATCCTGGTGGAAATGCCAGACACTAATCATATGAGCCGGGATGAGACGCACAGATGCCGTCCGGCGCTTACTTACACACTATAGCAACTTGTTTGCATGTACTGTATACGTAGAGACCCTCAACGTCATGGGCTTACATAAATAGGCACAACTCACAGAACAAATAACCAGCTTACCACACCACTTTATCATGCTGAGGTCAAAGACTAACGTGCCACACAGCTATACTCTACATAAAATGCTATAAAAAGTATTAATATATACTTTTATCCTCATTTGTGAGTCGCTTTGGATAAAAGCGTCTGCTAAACGGCATATGCAAATGTAAGTGACGTAGTTTGTCTCATGCAAACTGCAGCACACAAAAAACAAGTAATAGTACTTTTCCAGTTATTTTACATATACACACATACAGTATGTATGTATGTATGTATGTGTGTATATGTACACTCACCGAACACTTTATAAGGTACACCTGTCCAATTGCTCGTTACTTTCTAATTAGCCAATCACATGGCAGCAACTCAGTGCATTTAGGCATGTAGACATGGTCAAGACGATCTGCTGCAGTTCAAACTGAGCATCAAAATGGGGAAGAAAGGTGATTTAAGTGACTTTGAATGTGGCATGGTTGTTGGTGCCAGATGGGCTGGTCTGAGTATTTTAAAAACTGCTGATCTACTTGGATATTCTTGCACAACCATCTCTAGGGTTTACAGAGAATGTTTCAAAAAAGAGAAAATATCAAGTGAATCGCAGTTCTGTTGGCGCAAATGCCTTGTTGATGCCAGAGGTCAGAGGAGAATGGCCAGACTGGTTGGAACTGATAGAAAGGCAACAGTAACTCAAATAACCACTCGTTACAACTGAGGTATGCAGAAGAGCATCTATGAATGCACAACACTTCCAACCTTGAGGCAGATGGACTACAGCTGCAGAAGACCACACCGGGTGCTCTCCTGTCAGCTAAGATCGGGAAACTGAGGCTATGATTCGCACAGGCTCACCAAAATTGCACAATAGAAGATTGGAAAAACATTGCCTGGTCTGATGAGTCTCGATTTCTGCTGCGACATTCGGATGGTAGGGTCAGAATTTGGCGTCAACAACATAAAAGGATGAATCCATCCTGCCTTGTATTAATGGTTGAGGCTGGGGTGGTAGTGTAATGATGTAGGGGATATATTCTTGGCACACATTGGGCCCATTAGTACCAATTGAGCATCGTGTCAACGCCACAGTCTACCTGAGTATTGCTGCTGACCATGGGCATCCCTTTATGACCACAGTGTACCCATCTTCTGATGGCAGCGGGATAACGCGTCATGTCATAAAGCGCGAATCATCTCAGACTGGTTTCTTGAACATGACTATGAGTTCACTGTACTCAAATGGACTCCACAGTCACCAGCTCTCAACCCAACAGAGCACTTTTGGGTTGCTCTATTAGAACAGGAGATTCGCATCATGGATGTGCAGCCGAGAAATCTGCAGCAACTGCGTGATGCTATCATGTCAATATGGACCAAAATCTCTGTGGAAAATTTCCAGTACCTTGTTGAATCTATGCCACGAATGATTAAGGCAGTTCTCAAGACTAAAGTGGGTCCAACCTGGTATTAGTAAGCTGTACCTAATAAAGTGACCCGTGTATATGTATATGTATTGTTAAACTGAAGAGTTAACTTTTCAACATTAAAATTGTTAAGCAGATCAATGTCCTATAATCAAAATCAAATACATAAATAATCAGAAACACCCGTGAATCAAAATCAGTAAATTAACTGATATTTCTTGTAATTTAGCCAAAAAATATAAAATATAAAAGCAATGCATGATGAACTTAAAAAACTATGCAGAAACAAAAAAAAAGAAAAGTTTCAAAGTCAATAAATAAAACATAATTGTGATTTCATTATTAATTCCTACGAATATATTACAGAATGTTCAGTTTGCTTAATTGTGGGTTCTCTCCTCCATTTCAGATCCTGAGCTTTCTCCAGATGATCTCCACATTACCGCCGGCCTCTGATAATTCCTAAGCCTCCTCCATTTCAGATCCAATACCGGATAAGAGCGCATTTCGGCATGATCAACTGCAATCTGTTCCCTCACACCGCTACTTTACTCCAACTCGGGATTACTGCACACACTCACTCTCACACGTACATCCGCACACAATCAAAGTCATGCTTGTGGTGTCCTAAAGAGGATGAGGAAAGGACGATGGTGAAATCCTGTCTCCAACCCTGAGTAGAGCTTAAAAAGAATTTAAGAGAATAAATTACATAAACTTCTAAAGACATAAGAAGTTTATTATTCTAAAATGTGATGTCTCATTATTACAAATACCACTACATTTAAACTATTAATCCAAAAACTATAACATGCACTCAAAATGGCAACACAGATGGCTACTTCATGATTATGAAAGAAGCCATTTTGCTTTATGTGCCATGCTAGCACACTTTTACAGTACGTTTGGTTGCACAAGTAAATTTTCCCGTTAGAATTTAAAAAAAGGAGTGAGGTAAATCAAAACAAATTATTCATTTATTAATTTTCTTTTCGGTTTAGTCCCATCATTAATCTGGGGTCGCCACAGCGGAATGAACTGCCAACTTATCCAGCATATGTTTTACGCAACGGATGCCGCAACCCATAACTGGGAAACTTACACAATCATTCACACACACACACACACTGCATACTTAATAGCTTCAATGAGGGAAAGAATCACAATACCATGAATACCACATGGGATCATTAATATGCATGCCCTAGTCTGTGTTTGATTGGACACAAAATTTGCTAATGATATTACAACAATGATAATTTTTTCACTTATTTTAAAGTTTATTTTAAATTTGTAGTACACTTCCTTTGTATGTAGGACTCTTTCATTTTAAAAATGAGACCAGCATTATAGAGCTTAAGGCAATACAACTATGAGTATCTCAGCTCATTATAACTGGTCATCAAAAAGCAAAGTTCTGAAAAAATGATGATAAAACTTATTATTCAGAGCTCCCTAATATGGCATAAGGTCTGTTTAACATTATCTTTGTTAGTTTAACATGTATATTGTGAAATTTGCCCCACATGTTCGCAATGAGGCAACAAACACATGTACACTGCTGAATATACAGTTGAAGTCAGAATTATTAGGCCCCCTGTTTATTTTTTTCCCCAATTTCTGTTTAATGGAGAGCAGATTTTTTCAACACATTTCAAAACATCATAGTTTAAATAACTCATTTCTAATAACTTATTTATTTGATCTTTGCCATGATGACAGTAAATAATATTTTACTAGATATTTTTCAAGTCACTTCTATACAGCTTAAAGTGACATTTAAAGGCTTAACTAGGTTAATTAGGTTAACTAGGCAGGTTAGGGTAATTAGGCAAGTTATTGTATAACGATGGTTTGTTCTGTAGACTATTGAAAAAATATATAGCTTAAAGGGGCTAATAATTTTGACCTTAAAATGGTTTGAAAAAAAATAAAAAACTGCTTCTATTCTAGCCGAAATAAAACAAATAAGACTTTCTCCAGAAGAAAAAACATTATCAGACAGTGTAAAAATGTCCTTGCTCTGTTATGGATCATTTGGGAAATATTTAAAAAATTAAATTAAATTAAAAGGGGGGTTAATAATTCTGCCTTCAACTGTAGGTGTTGAATGCATGTTTATGCATTGCTTGATGTCACTCAGTTCTTACTGTGATTTTTCTGGAGTGAAAGGACACCAATAATCATGCATCTGCTTATCCTGAGGTTAATATTAATTCATGTCTGTGTTTTCATATACTTTAAAACCACTATATACTGTACTGTACAACTCTAAATGCATCTCTGCTGGCCACCTTTTCTCGAGAATAATTATAATTTAGCCTGTTTCATCTGCAACACAACTCAGGAGCAAGCTTCTCCTTAAAACTAAAATAAACCTCTCCACCACTTCAGCTGAAAAGATTGTCATTTAACAAGGGATCAACTCAATTACAATATTTTATAATACTTTGGAGAGCGAGTCGGACACTGACATGGGCTATGGTCAGAGCAGAACTAATTAACATTCATGACCATTCCAAATATGGCCAAAAACACAGAGAGGTCTCCAATAGGAGGGATGGATGGATGCCTAGGTAGCTATCACTAAATGCATAATCTTATTGGAGACCTCTATATTAAAACAAGAAACATTAAATGAGATTAATAGAGACAATTTAATTATAATTTTTTTTTTTTAAAGAATTTGGCTTTTTTTACTTAGAAATTTTGATAGAAGTGTGGGAAGGAAAGAAAAAAGGAATGCATTCAGGACATAACCTTGGTCAAATTTGAACCCTTACCCCCATGAAGGCAAAAGTTCTGCTGTTTTACGTCTGTCTGCCTCACAGCTCTGACATATCATCATTTCATAATGGCTTCAAACATACACTACCACATTTAAATATCACATTACTCTCTTTTGTTTTTCTTAAACTCAAACATTACATAATATGCTGATTTGCATTGATGCCAGACTTATTAGTCATCCTGTTATGAACAACCTTTGCATTTTGATCCACCAAGTTTCCAAAAAACAAACCTTGAATGTAATCCTGAGCCAAAAATAAGCAAATCTATATATATTTGTCATTACTGTCATATAAAATTACTCATAGCATGATGTATTTGGACATCCTGCCCACCCCCCAAAACACCCAATTCACATTCGACAAGCTTAATCTTTTACAATGCACCCACACATGCATTCATTTAGACACACACACATACAGCCCTCAGCAATTTTCAGTGCACACACCGAGCAACAAAAAAGGAAGCCTCTAACCACACAGCTCCAGCACACCGAAATGACAGAATACAGAGCAGAAAAAAAGCCTTTCCGTCTTGCCCAGCTGCGCACATGAGTGTGTTTTCAAAGCCGCAACACTGTGCCTCGGGTAGATAAGGCCGCCCTCCTCTCTTGGTAAACAACTTTTTTGGATTAGGGGTGGCGGCGTATAATGAGGGGAGAAGAGCCATCTCTGCATTGTCACCGGCGCGCGCAGGGGCTGGGGCAACTCTTTGCTCTGCTATTTATCCGGTGGCCTGATAGCTTACTTATCTGTGAGAGAAAATGCCAAAGCTGGCGGAATCTCATCTTCGCAGCGGCGTGGCGCTGACGGCAGACTAATAGATATATCAGCACGCGGGTGCGGGGCTAAGCCGGTCAGATGAGCGGGTGCAGGCCGCAGCTGATTGATTAGCATAGGCTGGATCGGCGCGGGCCGTTGACAACCCCAGATTACAGTCGCCGCGCAAGCCTAAATTGCTTACTTCTCTCTGCCGCACCGCGGAACAGGGGCCTGCCAAATTACAGCCCTGTCACCTGAACAAGGTCTATTTGGGGAATGTTAATGCATATAAACAATTAAAGCGAGAGGGAGAGAAATGATAGGGATGAATGTAGAGAGAAGGAGAGGGGAAGACTTAGATGAGGGGCGAAAAGACGAGTGACGAGATAGCACTTGCTGACGAAAATCTCTCCTTCTAGGCGCAGACCTTTCTTTTCAGAGAAATGAATTGTTTTAGTGCATGCAGGTAATTACCGTAGAGAGTTTTTTTTTTTGAGGTATAATGACCAGCCACCAGGAACAAAAAGGCCTTTGAATAAGAATTGCATAGCAAATATATTCATTAAAATGTCTGGAAAAGTTGCCATCATTAACCATTGAGTCGTCAGATGGAAATAGTGTCAGAGCAGCCCACTTGGGTAATGTAGTTTTTCCATGAGAAATTCTGCTGTAAAAGAGAAGAAAAAAATCACTTCATCATTTACTCACACTCAAGTAATTCTAAGCAGTTTTGGGGAAAGTTACTTTTGAAAGTAGTGCATTACGATATTGAGTTACTCCCCAAAAAAGTAACTAATTGTGTTACTTAGTTACTTTTATGGAAAGTAATGAGTTATATTAATTTTGAGTTACTTTTGAGTTACTTTTTCCTACCTGACTGAGGTTTGATCTCTTTCAGAACTTGCAGGTGTTTTTTCACCTTTTTTTATAGAGAAGCTCTGCATTTAACAGCCACCTATTCAACCTACACCTTCATTTTCCTTTAAAAAATGTGGGATAAAATTATATTTTGAGAACTTTCTGAGCCCAGAGCTATACATGCTGTATTTGAGCAATTCCATGCAAATGTCAACCTTGCCATAAAAAAAATTAAGTTTAAGTTAAAAAATTAAGTTGTTTATTGTAAACCTGCAGACTTTTTCCGTCATATCCATAACGCAGGTTTATGTTCATCATTTAAAGTACAAAACATGTTTACAGATTGACATTTTTCTGATCTCGTAACTCCGTGGTTAGTTGTTTCGGAAAATATAAAAGATGTTTCAATATGATGTTAACATATACTTCCTCTGTCAATTTATGTTTTGATATTTTACTGCAAATGTCACATCCATAACGCTGGAATTGCTCAAATACAGATTAATAAAAGCATGTGAAGTAATGTGTTTGCTACTCTTGTACGTTTTGTGTTATTAGTTAAGTAAATTGTCCATTGATAAAGATTGCAATAAAGCCTAAGAGTACTAACATGAAATAATTTATATTAAGACAAAAACAGATTTTAAACCTTTAAAATGTTTAATAACAAAGTGAACAGTAAGACAATAAAAAACATCCCCAAATCAAAATAAATCTTTGAGCTTTATACTGTACATTGAATAAATTGCTTCATCTGGCCCTAACAAATGTGTAACAAATGCGTTTCCCAAAAGAGTAAAATCTTACTATATTACAAAGCGTTGTCACTTCTACAGTAGACAGTGGCTGCATCACCTCAACAATAAAAGCAATAACCCCTTTTTTTTTAGTTTAGTCAAATTAATTGTTTTACATGGAGAACATGATTATCTTTTCAATGTCATGTTTCTTGCAGTTGTCAAGAGTTTTACTTAATCTACACTTAACAACAATCAACTTCTTTTCTTCGATGAGTTCAAAATAACAAGAATCCATCGCAAAAATGTAAGTCTCTGGCCTGCCATTGTTTTTGTTTCTTACTGTCTGTAGTGATGACAGGCGATTTGCCAATGAATAGTTTGTTTTTAACTGGATCTTCTAAGTGAACTGGTCAAACCAGTTGTCGTGAAACGGCTTGTGTCTTCAGTACTAACATATGGGATATCCCCTCTGACCCAAAATAAACCAATATCCTGAGCTATTCAGTTACTAGAACAGTACACTGACTCCTCTACTGTGAAAAAAGAGACCTGATGATGATGATGATGAGTGTGAGCCGACTGTCTGTTCCCTCACAGCACGCTCTCTCATTGAATGTGTGATTCAACCTGATTAAGGTCATTTTTATTCCGCAATATATTTTTTAAATGCCAATTAAGCACGGTAAAAAGTAACTCGCATCACATTTTTTAAAAGTAACTCAAATAATATGACTTATTTTTAAAAGTAATGCGTTACATTACTCTTTACTTTGGAAAAGTAATATTATTACGTAACGTGCGTTACTTACAAAGGCTGATTTATACTTCTGCGTCAAGCTCACGCATATGCTCCAGCGCAGCCTTCACGCGTTCAAATAGCCCTCGCTGTGGCTGAAGACGACGCTGATGTACACCTCTCAAAAAATATAACCACACATCACAATTATGCGTATCGTAAGCTCTGTGATTGGTTGGTTTTGGTAGCGCTGACGAGTGTAGGCGGGACCGAGAGCCGCACGAACCTGTTGGAGCGAGTGTTTACATGTGTCAAATCCCGAGAAGGAGCTCCAGATGGAAACCTTTGTTTTTTGTTTACCTTATGATTAGTAGTTGCACATCCGCTGGTTCCCGCCTCAGAATGAGCGAGTTTGAGCTACTTGTACATTAAGGTAGCGTTCAGAAAAAAACAAAACACTCGCAAAGAAACTCGACACAGAGGAACATAAAAGCCTACTGCCAGCTAGCGTTTCGGAAGTGTTATTGCAGAGCAACACAAACAGCATGCAGAAGTAAAAATGCACGGCAATGTGCAAGGCATGCGGCGTGGGTCACAGTGATCACTCGACGCAGAAGTATAAATCAGCCATAACGCATTACCACCAACACTGGTTTTCTTCAGTTGAATGCAAAACAAGATATTCTGAAGAATGGTGGATCCCACTGACTTTCATAGTAGAAAGTAGAAACAAAAAAATACTATGGATGTCAATGGCTGCTGCTTTCCAAAAATCTTCTTTTGTGCTTAACAGAAAGAAAGAAACTCAAACAGGTTTGAAACAAGTGGAAGATGAGTAAACGATGAGACATTATTTTTATTTTAGGGTGAACAATCAGTTTAAACATATATTTTAAAAAAGTAAGTTGAAATAATGCAGGTTTATGGCTTATATAGAGTGAAAAGAGAGAGAAGTAGAGAGGAAGACTTCGATGAGGGGTGAAAAGATGGGTGATGAGATAGCGCTTACTGACAGAAACATCTCTCCTTCAAGGTGTAGACCTTTCTTTTGAGAGAAATGAATTGTTTTAGCACATGAAGGTAATTACTGTAGTATAATGACCAGCCACCAGGGACAAAAGGCCTTTGAATGAGAATTACGTAGCGAACATATTCATTAATGTGTAAAGTTGCTATCATAAACCTATTGAGTCGTCATATGAAAATAGTGTCAGCACGGCCCACTTTCCTTTTTATATAGCATCACAGTGCTCTTGTTGCCAGCTATCTTAACCTACATTACTGCACGGCCCTGTAGGGGATTGGGGAACAGCACTGTGAGAAAATGTGTGTGCTCAGTGGGTGATAATGTGTGAACAGTTATCCGCTGCTGCAGGTGTGTGTACTGTATGAGTGTGATTTAATGTGTACAGGTGAGAATGTGTTACAGCTATAACAATGGACAGGCCAGAGGCAGACATGCGCACAGATGCATCTCAAGGGCAATGTTGTCTATTATAACGTCTTGACTTACTTCTGAACTGTAACCATGACAACATGTCATCAAGGTGTCAACCTTCTGACAGGTACTGCTAACAGTTTTCGTCCCTGCTGGTGAATATTCAACTCCTTTATTGATTGATTCATGTAATAAAAGGCGTGAAGTTAAGTTGCTTGGACCTTTAAGCACAATACAAGACTGAAAGTAGTATTTAGTTTACTATGCAAGTCTTACTAATCTGCACTAAATGCACAAGACTGCATGCAGCTAGCAGGGTCATAACCAGGGGTCTGATTTATTACATTTGTGGAGAAGTCTTCCTGTGAACGTACACAGGAACAAGTTTTAATGTATTTATTAATAATTATGATTCATATTATAATTACATACATATTACATTGTGTGTGTGTGTGTGTGTGTGTGCGCCGTCAAACTCAAGTAAAGGCTGATTTATACTTCTACGTCATGCTTACACATATGCTCCGGAGCAGCCTTCGCGTGGTCGAATAGTCCTCGCCGTGGCTGACGACGACAATGATGCACATCTCTCAAAAAATTTAACTACACGTCACAATGGCTTAGTGACGTGCAGTGCAAGCTCTGTGATTGGTTGGCTTGGTAGCGCTGACGAGTGTGGGTGGGACCGAGAGCTGCGCAAACCCATAGGAGCGAAGTGTTGAGTCCCGTGAAGGAGCTCTAGATGGAAAGTTTTGTTTCATGTTTACCTTATGATTAAACTTGTTACACATCTGCCGGTTCCCGCTTCTGAATGAGCGAGTTTCAGCTACTTGTACATTAAGGTAGCGTTCAGAAAAAAACAAAAACATCCGCCTACTGCCAACTAGCATTTCGGAAGTGTTATTGCAGAGCAACACAAAAAGCACGCAGAAGTATAAATGCACGGCAACACACAAGGCATGCGCCGTGGGTCACGATGATCACTCGATGCAGAAGTATAAACCAGCTTTAAGGCTCCAATGTTCTGCTTGACCACATATAAGAAGTAGTTGTGTGTCCACAGATTTTTTTTGCCATGAATAGATTGTAGATCTCTTCGTGACGCTGCCGTAAAATAGGTCGTTCACATAATGCATCTTTTGCGTGCACAAGTTATTTCCAACAGAGGCGCACAGCTTGTGCACGCATATTGAGAGCGACACGCTTGCGTATTCTAGGAACGCCAATCTAAAAACATCTTTTAAATGCCCAACGTTGAGTCACGTGACAAGAACTGACCAATCAGCTTCATGTTTTGTATGCAATAAACAACAGTGTTTCCTCTAGGATTTTTTCCAGCTGTGGCGGCAGGACTTTTTTTACACAGATCTGCCAACTATTTCAAAAACACGCAGTATTACGAGATAGCATTCATGTAATACAAGCATGCGAATCTCTTGCTTGCGCGCCAATTTCCTTTGTTCGTGCACAGAACTTCTTGCACGCACTCAAATTTACACGTTCAAGTGCAGATCTTCTTGTGCACTCTCCAGTAAGCGCTGCTGAAGCGCGATTTAGTGTGTTTTTGTGCATTTTCCGACATTAACGCATCCTGAAGTAAAGTGAAACGGCTATAAACTCCAGCAAGATAAAGTCATTGTATTCAGAGCCATTGACCTTTATCAATAAAGTATACTTATGGAAACTGTGTTCATCTTAACTGAAAGCTACGTGGTGTTTGCTAGACTCACGCACCTGTCATCAGTCTGTCAGAGAGTCAGTCAGCATGTCACCTTAAAGGGTTGAACAAATAGCACACAGCACTACTACGGTTACAGAAAAGTTTGCGCTGTTTACCTCTAATATGTTTTGGTGCGATTATAATCTGCTATTAAAAACACGACTAAATGTTTTAAATGAGAAGTTGTAATGTAGCCGTGGCGGGATGAATTTTGGCGTGGCGGCCCGCCACGGATGAATGAATGTAGCGGAAACCTTGTACAAGTTTCATAATTACCTCAGACAAACACAGAACACCCAAACACCCAGTGCTTTTGAATTTTCTCCATAAAAAAACTTGTATCGGAACTGCAGCAATCTTTTGTTAGTTTGTCAGTTTCTGAGAAAATGGTCGGGTGATGGTCACCAAGCAACGACAAACGACAAAGAACCACGAGCGTTAAAAACACTGAAGGAAGCGATACGCTAACGCTTTCCACACGCTTTTAGATGCAAGTCCTTTAGGCACTAAGTCCTCCTGTGCTGAACTTGTCATCCCTGTTTATGCAGGCTAATCAGTCTCCTGTTCTCACGCTTTGTTTAGGTGCGCTGCGTTATGATTGGTTCAAATAACATATTTCGTGAAAATCATGCTTTAAGGAGATTTAGAAATCACGCATGTCCAAACCGAGATTTCGATACGATGTCAATTAATCGCACCAAAAACTAACCCATCAAAATGCACACACACACAGCAGTGAACAAACACGTACACCAGGAACACACCAGGAGTAGTAGCCATTGGTGCAACACCCGGGGAGCAAAGGGAGTGCTGGTTATTCACTCCTAACACCTACAAACACTTGCAGTGCTGGGACTCAAACCTGAGACCTGTGGATCACAAGTCCAACTTTCTAACTATTAGGTACAATAGTATGTACATATCTGAGGTATTTTGAATGGATGCCTATGACAGTACCACTAAGTACAAGCTTTTGTCAGAAGTCACTTTGTTCTGAAATCTGTGTCTATAAAATGTAGTCGTGTGCATAGTTTCCATACGTTCTGTTTCATTTGTAATGAAGAGCCTGGAACATACTGTACATATGAATGGTCATTACAATTTCGCTCAAACACCAGAGCTGGAGTAGAACTACTTTTGCACAGTACTGTATGCAGTACAGGGTCTAAATATCCATTCGTTCAAGTCATTGAGGTTAATGTTTTTGTAATTAGGTGTAATATAAAGTCTCTGTCAGACCTTGGAACCCTTGTGAAAAGATTTGCACATGCTAAAACTACATCAAATAAATGTAAGCTCAACAAACAACGTGTCAGTCCAATCAATGCAACAGAACAATGGGTTCTTCTAGGAAAGAGAGAAAAAAGTTCTAAAGCTCATTACTGCAATCAAGTAATGACAAACTTTATTTATACAAACACAGAAGTGAGTGTGCTGTACAGAAAATATACAACAAAATAAGCAAAAAAGACTATAAAACACAAGATAAAATATAGCTAAACTACCTGAAAAGGCACATCAATTAAAATGAATTAAGATCATGTGTCAAATGCCAACGAAAACAAATGAGTTTTAAGAGCTGATTTAAATGAGAACATGGAAGAGGCCTGTCTAATAGGCAGCGGCAAATCATTCCAAAGTCTAGGACCCACCACAGCGAAAGCATGATGCCCCTATAAACTTACAGGAGAAGCTGATCAGCTGACCTGAGAGAACGAGTGGGCTTATAGAGGTGTATCATCTCAGAGATATAAGGTGGGCGCAATACATTTTAGAGATTTAAAAATGATACGATAAAAAAGAAAGAATCTTAAACTGTATTCTAAAATTCACTGGCAACCAATGAAGTGAAGCTAACACACGGGAAATGTGGTCATATTTACGAGTACCAGTTAAAGAGCCCCTATTATGGGTTTTTGAGAATGACCTTCCATGTAGTGTGTAACACAGCTCTAAGTGAAGTGAAATATCCAGCTAAGACTTAAATTAAAAATAAAAATATTGATTTATTTATAAAAGAGTCGACTCCTAGTACTTCAAATGAATTTTCTTGATAACGAGTCTTTAGCCATTTCGGCATGACGTGGATACGAAACTTAAGCCCCGCCCAGTTGTTGCACGCGCAAACCCGGGAAAATTGAAACCTGCGGTCCCGCCCACAAGCACAGTACACAAAGAGAAAGAGGCTAGACACACACTGTAGCAGACGCCGGTTGAATCAACGTTGTGCTCAGCTGGATATTACTGGAAGTGTGAGGGGCAGGTTAGTGTTATTTTCTCTACGTAAAAGATGAAACTCAGTGGTTTAGGTTTATTTATGCAACAATACCTCAGCATTATAGCCCAGCCTTGTGCTGTTCGAGTGCTTCTGGAATCTACACGCTTACAATGGAGAATTCATGTACCTTTTGTTAAAGGAAGGATCAGAAAAGACTATTGATGTAAGGGACTATGTCAGAACATGGAGCAGTGCATTGTGGATCAGTTTCTTCCTCCATTTCACACGTGTAAGTAAGTGCGATTAAAACGGTTGCCTCCTTGTTTTTTGTAGCTTGCAAATTATGTATTTAATTGAGTTTTGTTACTTGTAACCCCTTGTACTGTATTTTACGTTTTGTCAGTTTAGTGGCTAATTCATACGAGTTTAGTCGTACGAAAATGTACGATTTTAAAAAGGAGGCATGGCACCTAACCCCACCCCTAACCCCAACCGTCATTGGGTGATGAGCAAATCGTACTAATTTGTATGAATTAGATCGTACAAATTCATACGAATTAGCTACTAAATCAAAAAGTTACGAACTTCGTGAGATTGCGTTGGGTGTCTGGGGGGGGGAATGGGTATAGGGGGGTATAGGGGGGTTCGCGGATGCCGCCCTTACTATTCTATGGATGCGCCGGCCCTGATAACACTGGTGAAAACTGGGTACTGTGTACTATGGTGTTAGTAACTAATGTAAAGTTGTTTCTTTAATATGCATTCTTTGTATTCTGTTTTTGAATGTTTCTTTTAAGGACTTTTTTTTTGGTGTTGTGTCCACTGAGCATAGATATATACACTAGATGTCGCCTGGCCTATTGTTGTCTATTGGAAGGAATGCGTCAATAGAGCCGCCATCTTGGTACAGGGTATCGGTCGTTTGAAATGAATGCGGGACCAAGGTGAAGTGGAGGACTGGGGCCATCCAAAGCCAGAGAAATACACATACTGTATACACATATATCTATGATCGGGAGTTTTCCCTGGTGGTCTGTATGCAAATATTTTTTTAAATTATGAAATATTATAATTTTACATCACTTTTCTACATTGATGGATGTGACCGCACGGGCATTCCTGACAAAGAGCGTGTGTTTGTGTGCATGGAAATGCATTATCCTCCTTCCCTGTTTAATTTGATCTAATCCATGTCCTGAAACACACCCCCTCTCCTGCTTTCACTTCTCATTCTGACAGAGGGACCGATTCGTTTGTGAATGAATCTCCGTTATGAATGACTCGTTCACTTAACTAACAATAATACAAGTTTCTGGCACCGCAGCGTCTTCTTGTCATATTTCATAACATTGTTTGCTTATTTTATTCAACAAAACTAGCATAAGCTTAGAATTTAGCGCGAGTTGATGTACTTTGCCTTATGGTCAGTGCAGTAAGAGACTATTATCATCAATAACGTGACTTGTTAAGCACAAAAGTTCATAACATACAAAAACATAAAAAACGAAATCTTACCTATGAAATGTGATGACTTTGTGCTTTGTTTTCTTTGTTTGCTCGTTACTACACCCGTACAGCATCTTCACATTGTCACACTGTCTTGACTAGTGCGGTTGAATGACGTTTGTCCTAGGAGCACTGTACCAATGTGGCGGCGCTATTGGCGCATCTTCAGGGTCCCTATGCGATATCTAGTGTATATATATCTATGTCCACTGAGGAGGAGGGTAATGTATGTATGTGTGTGTGTGTGTGTGTGTGTGTGTGTGTGCGTGCGTGCGTGCGTGCGTGCGTGTGTGTGTGTGTGTGTGTGTGTGTGTGAAAAAAGAGCAGGTAGAGTGTGACGGGTTAGGGGACTCGTGTCGATCTCCTCCCCAGTTCTTGGAGTTTTTACTCAATAAAATAGTTAGTCTTTGGTATTTTCAAGCCCATCGTCTGTATTTACATTCACCCACTGGCAGCCAAAATCCAGGCCCTACACTAATATGAAGCGTGTATGCACTCTGACTACTATATTGTTGATAAGCTATGCTGGGCATTTCACTCTGTCTCGCGTTGAAGGCTGTCAGTGTCGACCAATCGCAACAGGCTGTCATCGGTCCAATCAGCGCAGATTAGCTTCGCGCTAAGGAGGGGTTTGGGAACAAATGAATCGCTGAACGATTCATATGGGAGTCGCTGGGATAATTAGGTAAAAATAAATGCATATTATAAGATCATGAAAGTTTTTTTGACCTTGCATGAATATTAAACTGTTGTTGGAGACCCTTACAACCAAAATATGACCCTATTTAATGTATAATAGGGGCTCTTTAACAGGCGTGCTGCAGCATTTTGCACCATTTGCAAACTAGCAATAGCTGCCCTGCTACTCCCCACATACAGTACAGTGCATTACAGTAATCTAAAAGAGTGGTCACAAAAGCATGGATCCCGGTCTCAAACTGTTGTTTTGGTATATATTGCTTTATTTTTGCTAGTTGTCTTAATTGAAAAAAAGCTAGACTTAACTACCACTCTAATCTGATTGTCAAATTTAAAATGTGAGTCAAATTTCCCCCTTAAATTTGTGACTGTAGGCTTAATACGCTGAGCTAACGAACCCAAGTTAAATAGAGGAAACCAAACTATCACAAGCAGATGAATGACTCCATTGTAAGATTGAGCTGAATGAGTCAGTGATTTGCATTTGACTGTTTGTTTGTGGCTGGGCATAAAGGTCAGAGAGCATTGCATAGGGCACATATGCTCTGTGTACCCTCAGCACTGCATCCAGCAAGGCCCACTGCATTCCCTTTCCCTCTCTCTTTCTCTCTCTCACTTGCTGTCTGAAAACGGACAAGCAGGGCGCCTGCAGGCTGTGCTTTGCGTTGCCGCTTTTCACTCTAAACGGAGATGAGCGCGGTGATATCCCCGGGCCAGCTCAGGGGGCCTCTATCTAACCCGAAATGATTTTTAGCACGCCGACTCAAGCACTTCCCAGAAGCAATGTCAAGCCACTGCCAGCGTCTCTCTTTTCCTGCCTCCGTCTCTCTCTTTCTGTGTGTGCGCGGATTTGTGTGGGGAGAGAGAAAAGCAGTACAGACAGGGGGAAGTTAAAAAGCTTAGCAGCGAGGGTCAGCTCGCGACACAAGGGCTTATCGTTTTTCTGTCGCTCCCCCGCTGGCAAAAGAAGGGACCTTTTTTTTCTCTTCCTCTTTCAGGTGAAAAGCTTACTACTTCCCCCTGCTCTCTCTCTCTCTCTCTCTCTCTCTCGTTTTCTCTGGTGCACACCCTGGCTCCTTTTCACATCTTGATGCCTTTTAAATGTCACTTATTTTACATGAGGTACTTTGTGGAGACGGGGAATCAGGAGCAATCAGGGCTATTATCCCTGTGGGGCGATGTCGGGTCCAGATGCATTACGACACCCTTCCTCCGGCTGGCCACTGCTGCAGCGTGCCACTTCTCAGGGAATTAAGTGGCATTATGGGGGAAGTGGCTGTGATGGGAACAGCATGGGCAGTGCAGGTAGAACGCTACTCTCCCTCGGCCTTAAGTGAGACCTCACCAGGGCCTAATCAGAGAGAAAGCCCTGGACAAAGCAAAGCTCCGGACATAGCAAAGCCCGGCCCACCGGGGGAGAGCCAAGCCATTTAGAGCCACCTGTGTGTGTGTGAGTGCATTTGTATACAGACACACACACTTGGTTATTCTCTAAGTGTACTCACACACTTTTGAGTGGACACCTCTTCTGACTTCCTTAGTTAATAATATGTTGTATTATAAATAATATAAAATAGTTTGTAAGTTAGTTTGGACAAAAGCACCTGCTATATGATTAAATTAAAATGTAATCTAAATAAATACATTGCAATAACTAATCGTTTTAATTAAGGGCTGTCATTTTTTTACAGAAGCAGTGGCATTAAAAAACTCATAAACAAATGGATTAAAATGGTTTGTGAAAATTCTGCTTTTCCAGCACAGAAATAAATTTCAATTCAAAATGTTTTAATATTAAAAACATCAAGTTTTGCTTGTTTTCTTTGGCCCTATTAAGATGCATTTTGGTTGATTGGATCATAAGAAGATGAAGGACACTCATTGCCGTGCTTGCATGGCATTTAAATCTCTTTCTTTAGTCCAATTTTTACTATTTCTCTGATGAGGGAAAGTCTAAGGGTAAGTGTTATGACGTACTCATGTTTACAGTTACAAAAGTACATGTTAAAGCAGCGAAATCAAATAAATGCCCCTTGTGAAAATTCTGCTTTTCCAGCACCGAAGCAAATTACAAGTCAAAATGTTTTAATATTAGAAATGGTCACACTTTATTTTGATGGTCCGTTTGTTGAATTTAAGTTACATTGGATCTACATGCCAACTAATTCTCATTAGATTATAAGTAGACTGTCAGGTTGGGGTTAGAGTTAGTGTAAGTTGACATGTACTTGTAAAGTTTCTTATAGTCAGTTAAATGACTGTTGAAGGAGCAGTATCAGCAGATATTAAGCAGACAGTCTATTAATTCTCAAATGGACCATCAAAATAAAGTGTTACCTTAAAAACATCAAGTCTTGCTTGTTTCTCCGGCCCTATTAAGATGCATTTTGGTCGATTGGATCACAAGAAGACTAAGGACACACATTGCTGTTCTTGCATGGCATTTAAATCTCTTTCTTTTGTCTAATTTTGACTACTTTTCTGGTGAGGGAAAGTCTACTATGTGTTAATGATGTACTCATTTTTACAGTTAAAAAAGTACATGTTAAATCAGTGAAATCAAATAAATGAACCTAATAACTAGGGATGTCCAGATTCGATCATGTGATTGGAAATTGGGCCCGATCACGTGGTTTCAGACTCGAACAGAATCTGACGTTACCTCCCGATCAGGACTTGAATATATATTCAAGTCAGAATTATTAGCCCCTCTTTGAATTTTTATTTCTCTTTTAAATATTTCCCAAATTATGTTTAACAGAACAAGGAAATTTTCACAGTATGTCTGTTAATATTTTTTCTTATTTGTTTTTTTTCCGGCTAGATTAAAAGCAGTTTTTTGAAAGCTATTTTAAGCTCAAAATTATTAGCCCATTTAAGGTAATTTTTTTTCAATAGTCTACAGAACAAACCATCATTATACAATAACTTGCCTAGTTACCCTAACCTGCCTAGTTAACCTAATTAACCTAGTTAAGCCTTTAAATGTCACTTTAAGCTGTATAGAAGTGTTGTGAAAAACATCTAGTAAAATATTATTTACTGTCATCATGGCAAAGATCAAATAAATCAGTTATTAGAAATGAGTTATGAAAACTATTATGTTTAGAAATGTGTTGAAAAAATCTTCTCTCCATTAAACAGAAATTGGGGAAAAAATAAACGGGGCTAATAATTCAGGGGGGCTAATAATTCTGAATGCAACTGTATACATATATACATACATGCATATATATATATATATATATATATATATATATATATATATATATACATATATATATATATATATATATATATATATATATATATATTCTCATAATTTTTTAACACATCTCTAGCTATGTGGTGGCACAGAGTTAGATTTCTTTCTTGACTTCACACAGAAACAGCAACGCGTGTGGCATGACATCACTTTGTTGCAGAGACGCTATTGGTTAAATGCCTGCAAAGTAGAACACGGAAGCGGAAAGCGGGAGTTTGCCGTAAAGTCTAGATGGCATACAGCTGCGGATAGGTACATTAATATAGCATCATTTTTGTAAAATTGTATAACAATAATTCATATTTTTAGAGTACTG
>CAIGQS010000476.1:22500-29002 GCA_903798195.1 Danio kyathit | reverse complement strand
ACGACCCAAACTCTGCATTCCTGACCCACTTTCATCATGATGATGAGCCTAGTGTGTGTGTGGAGGAGTCTATCTGTGTGTGTGTGTGTGGAGGAGTCTCGTGTGTGTGTGTGTGTGTGTGTGTGTGTGTGTGTGTGTGTGTGTGTGTGTGTGTGTGTGTGTGTGTGTGTGTGTGTGTGTGTGTGCAATCTCCTGGCTGTTACAGCAGTGTTACTACAGTGTTGAGTTATTATAACTAAACATTGGGTCAAATATGGACACACCATTGGGTTAAAAACTTCTTTGTTTTGTTTTACATTATACTTTTTAACCCAGCTGTGTCCATGTTTGATTCTACCTTTGGTTCAATTAACCATGAATTCAACTATTTAACCCAGTGGTTTGCACATATTTGACCCTACGTTGGGTTAAAAGCTATAGTTGAAATTACTAAAGTTGAATTGCATATGTGACTATGTTGGGTCAGGGTTAGGTTAAACAACCCAGCATTGTTTTGGAGTGTATTCAGTGAGGATATTTCCTATAATGTCTCAGGTGTTTTCCCACATTTAGGTAAATTTTACACTTAGGCCAGTGGTTGGGTTAGTTGATCTTTGACCCAGCGGTGGGTTTGTTGATGACCCAGCAGCAGCTCTATAGTGTGAGTTTCCCCTTCCTGTGTGTGTGTGTGTATGAAGGTGGACACACACACACACACACACACACACACACACACACTGATTTCCATCCCAGCTGAAAACACACAGTGATTGAGGCGTTTCCATGGTGACAGGGCCGGCGGGAGAGCAGCTGTGTGTGTGATGCTGAAGCTCCAGTGTGTGTGTCGACTCCTCTCGGCTGTTTGCTGTGTTTATCCTCTTGTTTACGCTCTCGTTTGGAGTGTTTCTGTCAGAAGTAGCAGTGAAATGTAGAACACACACACACACACACACACACACACACACACACACACACACGCGTCTGTCCTGCAGGGGTCTTTACAGTACAGTATCCCCCCTCCGCTGGGCTCTCCTCAGCTCCTGCAGTCCGGCTTCCTCTCTTCATGTTTGGTTTATCTGAACTCATTCAGGAACAGCTGGACAGTTAGGGGACTCTCAGACTATCAGTCCTGTTGGGTTTGCAGAGTTTTAGGAGCTAAAAAACCTTTACTGGATTTAATGTTTCCTTTTCTGTCTGATTAGATCTGTTTGTTTGGTAAAGAAGGCGAGTCTCGTATACTGTAGTGTTCATCAAGCATTGGCATATTAGTCAATAACATGATTAACAGGAGAACTGAACAGATCTACACATTTACTCAATAAATAGACTCTGATTGTTTTAATAAATCTGCATATTTGTGGACTCCACTGCTCTGATTGGCTGACAGTTTTGCATATTAACTAGTCTAACAGGCTGTGCAGTATAAGTGGGTGTTGCTCTTCTGTGGAGGCGGGGCTTATCATCCACCCTGTTACATCATAGAGCAGAGTTGAGTGTGAGCTGATGTCAGAGGAGAGACGATGCTCTGAGGTGTACAGGATGTTTTTACAGTATGATGAGCTCTTGTGTGTTCAAGGCTTTGAGTTTGCTGCTCTGCATGACAGTATCTGCGCTGTGGACGCTCCTGTACACCACAGGAACATGAGCAGTGGTGATCCTGCTGCTGTTCAAGAGCTCAGATCATGGAGAACACAGAGCAGATCTTGAGTTCTGGAGTGCGTCTGTCTGTCTGTCTGTCTGTCTGTCTGTCTGTCTGTCTGTCTGTCAGGCCTGTAGGGTTAAACTCAGATCAGTTCAGACTAAGACTGCACTATATTGAGCATCGATATGGCAACATGTGCAGTCGCAGTAGTCAAATCGCAATATATGCAGTGTTAGGGTTATAGAAGACCAGAAACCACAGGTCAGAACCAGAGCTTTGTTTAGATCCTGCAGAATTAAGCCATAACAGAGTGAAAGTTGATCATCTGTGTGTGTGTGTGTGTGTGTGTGTGTGTGTGTGTGTGTGTGTGTGTGTGCGTGTGCGTGTGTGTGTGTGTGTGTGTGTGTGTGTGAGACCTGTGACTATGTGAGCGTTGTAAAAGAGTTTAAAGCATTCTAGTTGTGCATAAAGAAGTTTAATAAAGGTTATTTGTATTGAATTATATGATGGAGCTGACGCATTATTCACTTTCTGTACCCTAATACTGTTAGACTCTCTCCTGAACACAGTTTATTTCACTGTATTATTCGCTGCATTGTGTTTATGACTGTAGTTTGTTTATCATATATATATATAATAAACTACATGAGTTATTTAGGGTTCACTCTCCTACAAAATCATCCAATCAGACTAAAGAGATGAGTGTGCAGTAGAGCTGTTTAAGTCATGTACATCACAGTATATATCTATATATCTCAGAGAAATAATACTGCAGTGAAGATGTTCCCCAATATTGTGCAGTCCTACCTGAAGATGTTTAGTGTCGGATCCTCAACAGATTTCTCTCTCTGCTTTTAGAAACGTTCAGCTTTTCCCTCCAGCATCTCCTCTCCTGTTAGTGGATCAGCAGAGAAGGGTTCAGTGAGCGGCTCTTTATCATTATAAGAGCTTATTGGAGCTGGCCAGAACAGAGAATACAAGATGCAGGCAGACTAAATTATTATTCCATCTTCCTATGAAATATTCATTAGTTTTGGCATGCTTTCCTGTTGCTGTTTGAGGTTTTCCTCTAATATTTGAAAGACTTTTACTTTCACCTGCAACAAAAGCAGCTTTTAAATCAGATGTTAATCTCTGTTGATTCGCCTCCTTAGGAGATCATTAGTTTCTGACTGTCTCCAGAATAAACCACTGTTATACAATGCCTTGCCTAATTACCCTAACTTTACCCTAATTACCCTTTACATGTGACCGTAAGCTGAACACTAGTGTCTTGAAGAGTATCTAGTCTAATATTATGTGCTGTCATCAGTGATTAGAGATGAGTTATTAACACTGTTATGATCAGAGATGTGCTGTAAGAGTGTCTGGTAATTATTTTTAATCAGAATACTGAATGTGTGAGCGGAGGGAGGATATGTGTGTGTTCAGCTGTGAGGCTCAGTGATGTGTGCACTATATAACACTCTGGCTGTGTGTGTGTGTGTGTGTGTGTGTGTGTGTGTGTTTCAGCTGTTGTTTTCTGTTGTGGCATTAGTTTAGAGCTCCTCTGAGGATCTTCTTCTTCTGATTTAATGGTGTTGAGGAGGAAACGATTAGCCGTTAAACTGTGATAAACTCATGAGGATGAGCTGCGGCTGTGCTGTCGGCCTGCAGATGATGGAGACGCAGAAATATGACCGAAACGCCTGCAATAATGAGGAGATCCATGCAGCGCTGATGATGTGTGTGTGTGTGTGTTGTGTACTGTAGTTGAGCTGTACAGGACTCTAGTTTGACCTGAGCATCAGCTCACACACACTGTGGTACTGAAGGCCTGCTCTGACGGTGTGTGAAGAGTTTCAGTGTGTGGAGAAACCCATCAGAGGAGAAGAGTCCAAACAGGAACAGTGAAGGGTCTGATGATTTCCTCTGGGCTGCGGAACAACAGAGAACTGAGGTGTGTGTGTGTGTGCGCGACTGTGTGTGTGCGTGTGTGTGTGTGTGTTTCTAAAGCGAGGACAGACTCTGAACAGTTTGTGTGATTTGTGCTGGACTATCACTCCAGTACCACTAATATCAGTACACACACACACACACACACACACACACACACACACACACACACACACAGCTGGAGTTCTTCATAACACAGCTTTTATCCACTGATATACAGTCCTGCTGCTGCTGTATGCTGCAGACACACACACACACACACATTCATGTTCCCAAAGCTGCACACTTGAGGCTGATGGAGTGTGTGTGTGTGTGTGTGTGTGTGTGTGTGTGTGTGTGTGTGTGTGTGTGTTGTGTGCGTGCACTTTTCCCATTATGTCATCTCAACAGGAATGTTCAAACACACTCTGGAAACACAGCGTGAGCGAAACGTCCCTGACACACAAACACAACAGGAAAGCATGACTGGACACACTTCCACAGCACACACACACACACACACACTCCCATTGTGCTGGAGCGCGCACACAGCTCGACCTCTGACCTCTGGAAAATGTAGATATTTGAAAACATGTTATTGTCCTGCTGGAATGAGAGGTGTGTGTGTGTGCGTGTGTGTGTGTGTGTGTGTTTCAGCGAGTGTATGGCTGGGCTGAGGATTTGATTCAACAAACATGACGTTTATATTAGACATGAGCTCATATCTGGCCCAGAGCTGCTGATGGACACACACACACACACACACACACACACACACACACACACACACACACACACACACACACACACACACACACACACACACACACACACACACCTGACACACTGAGCTGCGTCACATTTATAAAGATCAGCAGCACTGTACTGTATCCCATCCTCTCACACACACACACACACACACACACACACACACACACACACACACCTGACACACTGAGCTGCGTCACATTTATAAAGATCAGCAGCACTGTACTGTATCCCATCCTCTCACACACACACACACACACACACACACACACACACACACACACACACACACATAAAAAGATACACTCTCTCACACACACACACGCTGCTGTACTGAGCCTGTGTGTGTCAGTGGAGTGTGTATTGAGTGTGTTCTCCTGTGAGACTGAATCAGCAGTTACAGATCTGACCAATCCTACAGCTGTTTACAGTTAAGCCCTGTGTGTGTGTGTGTGTGTGTGTGTGTGTGTGTGTGTGTGTGTGTGTGTGATCTCAGCATCATTACTGCAGTCTACAGTGTTCATCATCCTGCAGAGTCTGCAGACACACACACACACACACACACACACACACACACACACACACACACACACAGATCTGATGATCAACACACATTTAAGATCATCATCATTGATTTACTCTCACTGATTCAGTGATTCGCTCTGATTCACTGTCAGTGATTCAGTGATTCGCTCTGATTCGCTGTCAGTGATTCTCTCTGATTCGCTGTCAGTGATTGAGTGATTCGCTCTGATTTGCTGTCAGTGATTGAGTGATTCGCTCTGATTCGCTGTCAGTGATTCAGTGATTCGCTCTGATTCGATGTCAGTGATTCAGTGATTCGCTCTGATTCGCTGTCAGTGATTCGCTCTGATTCGCTGTCACTGATTCAGTGATTAGCTCTGATTCGCTGTCAGTGATTCAGTGATTCGCTCTGATTCGCTGTCAGTGATTCAGTGATTCGCTCTGATTCGCTGTCAGTGATTCAGTGATTAGCTCTGATTCGCTGTCAGTGATTCAGTGATTCGCTCTGATTCGCTGTCAGTGATTCGCTCTGATTTGCTGTCAGTGATTCAATGATTCGCTCTGATTCGCTGTCAGTGATTCAGTGATTCGCTGTCAGTAGGTGTGTTCGACTTCATGCAGCGCTGCGCAGATCGATCGTAATCTGTCTTAAAGCGGTGATGCCGGTTAGAAATGTTGTCCGGATTGATGCTGCGCTGACGCCACGTGACGTCACATGTGGCATTAAAGTACCGCGACAGCGCTCTGAGATCAGACGATTGAGTCAGCCCGCGCAGCATCTGAAGAGCATCTGCTGGAGCTAACATGACGACACCGATATAACACGATTGGCCGAGTTCACCGCATGACAACAGCCACGTGTGATTCAGGTTATTATTGGACAAATTCTGATTCACAAATTTCAAAACAAACACTGTTCATCCCCTCTCTATCTTGCACACATCATGCTTATTAAAAGACTACAGATACTCTACTGCAGCGTCATCTTTTGGTAAATAATCATGATGTCTAGATTGCTTTATTCAGGTTTATTCTGCCTTTTATATTCAGACTGCTGTATTCAGCTCCATAAACCATTTAAATGATAAATATTAGTAAATAACCTAAATATTAACTCAACTCTTACAGACTTGTAATAAAATAATTATCATCATTGATCCTGGCGATTTCTTAGCTAATGAAGTTATATAAACATATGGAATATAAACATGTATGATTCTATAATATTTTATTTGTTGTCCAGCCGTTACATGTTAAAGTGTCACTGATGTACTGCTCTCTCTGGCAGACGTCTACTTAAAGTGGAGCTCATTTATTTTGCTCATTTATTTTGGATTAAAGTGCTTTTTGAAAATGCGTTCATTATCCAGAATAACCCTATTTGTGGATATTAATGTGCTTTTATGTGTCCTCTGGTGTTCCCTTATTTCTCATGTGTTTGTGGTGTGGGCTACTTTTAATTGATAATTCCCTTGTTTAAAATGAACTCTAGTTGTAGAGACTGTGTGCTGATGTATGTGTACTCTATATCTTTTGTTATTTCAATAAATAAATAAATAAATGATCCCGCCATGTGATCGGTCATCATGACTGCAGAAACTTTGAGCCCCGAAGTGTCCGACCTGACGGCCCGTTTTCAGCTCCGCCCCCGCCGGCGCTCGGCTAATCTCGTTA
>CAIGQS010000476.1:0-17500 GCA_903798195.1 Danio kyathit | reverse complement strand
AGTGTTGCCAACTCTCAGTGGTAAAGTAATGGCCCTGTGTGTTCTTCTACTGTGCTGCTGAGGTGTAGATGATGACTGCAGCACAGAATGATGACGCATCGCTCGAATGTCGCTCAGAGATCATGTTAAAGTCACATCAAATCCGACATACCCGTTCACACTGCGCTCGCACTGCAGAACATCAGATCTGTGTCTCATTTAAGACTACTTATGAAAGTGGCACAAATCTGAAGTGAAAAGATCAGACTCCATGCGGTTTGGGCTGTTCACACTGTCAAGACCTGAGTCACATGGGCCAAAAGATCAGATTCGGGCCACATTTGCCTGCAGTGTGAACGTAGCGTAACACACTCCATCTGCTCTGCTGCTCTGTGTCAAACTGTGATGGATTCCGCTCGCCTGTCGCTGCGCTTGCTGGATATTTCCACTGTTGCACAACACTTTCATTAATCAGTGTGAGCCAGATCCTCATCCTGTGTGTGTGTGTGTGTGTGTGTGTGTGTGTGTGTGTCTCCAGGCTCCAGCTTTAGGCTTCTTCCTCACAGCGTTTCTATCAGCAGCATTAATCTGTTCCAGATGTGTGTGTGTTTCTGCTGATGTTTGTGTGTTTCTGCCTGTGTGTGTGTGTTTCTGCTGATGTTTGTGTGTTTCTGCTGATGTTTGTGTGTTTCTGCTGATCTGTGTGTGTTTCTGACCATGTGTGTGTTTCTGCTGATGTTTGTGTGTTTCTGCTGATGTTTGTGTGTTTCTGACCATGTGTGTGTTTCTGCCCGTGTGTTTGTGTGATTCTGTCGATGAGTGTGTGTTTCTGCTGATCTGTGTGTGTTTCTGACCGTGTGTGTGTATGTGATTCTGCCGTTGAGTGTGTGTTTCTGCTGATCTGTGTGTGTGTGTGTGTTTCTGCCGATGAATGTGTGTTTCTGGCGACCAACACAGAACACAATCACTGATTGTTTGTGGAGCTCTCCTGGACTAATCAACACCATGTGTGTGTGTGTGTGTGTGTGCGTGTGTAGGATCAAATGTCCCCACAAGTATAGCAGTACCATTAAAGTTTGACCTTGTGTGGAGCTTTTTGGTCCCCATGAAAACAGCTCAGAAATCACACAGAAATTAGTTTGAAAAGAGTGTGTGTGCACATATACGTGTGTGTGTGTGTGTGTGTGTGTTTATAATGGTCAGGCTTTACAGATTGAGCTGTGCTGTGACCGTCTCCTGACCCAGGATCAGGTTATTCTCTGACTCTGCTGGATTATGATGATCTTCTGGAGCAGAAACAGAAGCTGACTGCAGTGGAGAATGAAGATAGAGCAACTCTCTCTGTGTGTGTGTGTGTGTGTGTGTGTGTGTCTGTGTGTGTGTGTGTGTTTGTAAAGCTGCAGGACTGTTGGCCAGAGTTCAGCATATAAACAGGAAGGCTGATGGGCTGATTATACAGACTCTGGTTCTGCAATAGCTGATCTGCAGGATTGAGGCTTTGAGGAGCGTCTGCAGGAGGAGCGAGGCGAGATCCACACCACTGCAGCTCTGCATCTACAACAGACACGCGCTCATACTCTGAACACACAGGGGGTTTCATTACTCACAGATGTGCTAGTTTTGTGTTTAAGTTCTACAGAGACAGCTCCAGTGTGTGTTTGGACTGCTGACACACATAATAACATCATAAACTCATGTTACATGTACAGTAGGCACGCTCCTCAGCTGATGCAGCACACTGAACTCTGCATGTTTATTATGATGGAGTGTTATTTGTCCCTCTCCGTCTCTGTAGAGCTTCTCAGTAAAGGATCCTCTTCCACAGTTCCCAGAGTTATGGTTGGAGTACAGCACAGGCTCTCTGGCATGTTTGCTCTGCAGGAACTGGGAATGATTTCACTTAGACAAATACCTTATTTAGGCTCTAGCTTAACACAACAGGAACTACCAGTGATGGAACAGATGCTGATTTTAGTGAATACATGTCGTCATATAAACACTGAAATACTTCAGAGTTCTTCATGAAAATGTGACTGTATCCAGGAAATCCTGGTGAACTAATCTCATTGACCCGAGGCTGGTGGTTAGTTCCTATAACAGTTCTTACAGTATATCCCTCAGTGGGAAAATGTTTCTCTCTGTGTTTGTATTTGCATGGTATTTAGTTCCTATAACTGAGTTCCTATATCGCCCAGTGTGAACACATTTCTCTGTGTTAAGATGGTGTGTAGTTCCTATAACTGAGTTCCTATATCCCCAGTGTGAACACATTTCTCTGTTTGTGTTTAGATGGTGTGTAGTTCCTATAACCGAGTTCCTATATCCCCAGTGTGAACACATTTCTCTGTTTGTGTTTAGATGGTGTGTAGTTCCTATAACTGAGTTCCTATATCGCCCAGTGTGAACACATTTCTCTGTGTTTAGATGGTGTGTAGTTCCTATAACTGAGTTCCTATATCCCCAGTGTGAACACATTTCTCTGTTTGTGTTTAGATGGTGTGTAGTTCCTATATCTGAGTTCCTATATCCCCAGTGTGAACACATTTCTCTGTTAGTGTTTAGATGGTGTGTAGTTCCTATAACTGAGTTCCTATATCCCCAGTGTGAACACATTTCTCTGTTTGTGTTTAGATGGTGTGTAGTTCCTATAACCGAGTTCCTATATCCCCAGTGTGAACACATTTCTCTGTTTGTGTTTAGATGGTGTGTAGTTCCTATAACTGAGTTCCTATATCCCCCAGTGTGAACACATTTCTCTGTGTGTGTTTAGATGGTGGTTAGTTCTTATAACCGAGTTCCTATATCCCCCAGTGTGAACTCATTTCTCTGTGTTTAGATGGTGTGTAGTTCCTATAACTGAGTTCCTATATCCCCAGTGTGAACACATTTCTCTGTGTGTGTTCAGATGGTGTGTAGTTCCTATAACCGAGTTCCTATATCCCCAGTGTGAACACATTTCTCTGTTTGTGTTTAGATGGTGTGTAGTTCCTATAACTGAGTTCCTATATCCCCCAGTGTGAACACATTTCTCTGTGTGTGTTTAGATGGTGGTTAGTTCTTATAACCGAGTTCCTATATCCCCCAGTGTGAACTCATTTCTCTGTGTTTAGATGGTGTGTAGTTCCTATAACCGAGTTCCTATATCCTCCAGTGTGAACACATTTCTCCGTTTGTGTTTAGATGGTGTGTAGTTCCTATAACCGAGTTCCTATATCCCCAGTGTGAACACGTGTTTGTGTGTGTGTGTGTGTGTGTGTGTGTGTATGTGTGTGTAGAAGATGTGTCTGTGGATCAGCTGGACCTGACGGAGCTGATCGGCGTTCCTCTTCCTCCTTCTGTCTCCTTCATCACGGGTTTGGAGGGTTTTCCAGCGTACAGCTTCGGCGCGGATGCTAACGTGGGCCGGCTAGCGCGCTCCTTCCTCCCGGACCCGTTCTTCAGGGATTTCTCCATCACGGTGACGGTTAAAGCTAGCTCTCGGCGTGGCGGTGTGCTGTTTGCTGTCACTGATGCACAGCAGCGGGTGGTGCAGCTGGGGGTGTCCCTGGCGCCGGCGGAGGACGGATCGCAGCGGGTCGTCCTCTACTACACTGAAGCCGGAGCCGAGCGCACACAGGAGGCGGCTGCATTTAAGATGGCGGAACTGACAGGCCGCTGGGCTAGTTTCAGTCTGAGCGTGCAGCACAGTGAGGTGCAGCTCTGGGCCGACTGTGAGCGTGTGCAGAGCGCTACCTTCAGCAGGAGTCTGGAGCCGCTCACCTTCCACAGCAGAGCCGGGATATTCATCGGGAACGCCGGAGGGACACGCATGCAGAGCTTCCAGGTGAGTTATACAGTTACAGTGGAGGGAGGAGACACACACACACACACACACACACACACACACACACACACACACATGCACACACACACACACGCACACATACATGCATGCACAAGGATGAAGTGCATCCAGGAGGTTATCGCAGAATAAACGAACAGAGTAATCAACAGCTTCATCAGCAGCCGTGTGAAGCGCAGCACTGCTGTAGGAGACTGAAGGGCTTATTCTGAGAGAACAACCGGCTGGATCTACTTTATCCTGATTATTACACCGCTACTGGACACACAACAGTAACATTACACACTAAACTCTGCTCTGAGCTGTGATAGTTGATTAATTCTGTAATTAAACACAAAGCTGACAGAAGTAAAGCAGCTGATGGAGGATACACTGACCTGCGCATTATTCGCACACTAGATGGCGCCAAGCAGTCTAAAACAGCAGCGTAACACACACACACACACACACACACACACGTTAATATGGATGAAGGTGTTCACTGATGGTGGTTCTCAGGTCCCCTATGAGTGTGTGTTATTCAGCGGAGTTATCTGGGAATAACAGACCTTGTAATATTGGGACTGACCAATCAGAACCCAGTATTCCAGACAGCTGTGTAATATTAATGACTAACCCGCTGCTGATAGAGATGCTGGACGGAGTGTGTGGATGCTGTGTGTCTAATGGAGCTTCATCATGAGTCTGTTTATCTTTAAACATATTTACAAAAGCATAAGTCAGATGAGGAGACACCGAGCGAGGTCAGAGATTGTGTGTGTGTGTGTGTGTGTGTGTGTGTGTGTGTCTGAGTGAGATGTGTGTTTGTGTGTGCTGTTGAACACGCTTCAGGACACACAGATGTTCCACATAAACACTGCAGAGCATCAGACAACACTGCAGACGTGGCATCAGATGCACATCAGCAGCAGAACACAACACAACACACCAGCAACACAACACACCAGCAACACAACACACCAGCAACACAACACACCAGCAACACAACACACCAGCAACACAACACACCAGCAGCAGAACACAACACACCAGCAGCAGAACACAACACACCAGCAGCAGAACACAACACACCAGCAACACAACACACCAGCAACACAACACACCAGCAACACAACACACCAGCAGCAGAACACAACACACCAGCAGCAGAACACAACACACCAGCAGCAGAACACAACACACCAGCAACACAACACACCAGCAACACAACACACCAGCAACACAACACACCAGCAACACAACACACCAGCAACACAACACACCAGCAACACAACACACCAGCAACACAACACACCAGCAACACAACACACCAGCAACACAACACACCAGCAACACAACACACCAGCAGTGATGACGACAGCGTTGTATATAAACTGCTTACATTTCATATTGTGTTGAGCTGATCAGTGTGTCTGGAAGCGCCCTACACACATGCAAACACACACCTGCATGCAAAATCATGCACACACATGCAAAAACACACAAACATATGCTAACACATATATGCACACGTGTTTGTTGTTGTTTGTGTAATTGTGTGTGTTTGTTGTTGTTTGTGTAATTGTTTATTGTTTGTGTTTGTTATTGTGTTTTTGTTTGTGTAACTGTGTTGTCTTTTCTTTGTTAATGTTTGTTATTCTTTGTGTGTGTGTGTGTGCGTGTGCGTGTGCGTGTGTGTGTGCGTGTGCGTGCGCACAGTGATTGACAGCTGCTCTGTATGAGTTTCACATTCATCTGATAATCAGTTTCAGAAGTGTGCAGATATGAGTGTGTGATTTTCTCTCTCTCTCTCTCACACACACACAAACACACACACATTCTCTGTCTCTCTCTCTCTCTCTCTCTCTCTCTCTCTCACACACACACTCTGTCCGTCCGCAGGGCTCGATCCAGCAGCTGCTCCTGACCTCTGACCCCTCGGCCCCTGAGCGGCAGTGTGAGGAGGATGACCCTTACGTGAGTCTCTTCTCCACACACCACAATAAACACTCAACACACACTGCAGACGTGTGTGTGTGAGAGAGTACAGAGTAATGCTGACCTCTAGTGGTGGCCAGCAGAAGCACAAATCTCTCAGAGCAGCCCGATGTTTCTCACACACACACACACACACACACACACACTCACTGATGATGATGATGAGGTGTGTTTGTGCTGACTGTGCTGCAGGCGTCGGGTTTCGGCAGCGGAGACGAGATCTACGACGACACCGAGACTCCAGACGAGGCCAAGAGACTGCTGGAGGAGAGAGAGTTCATCATGGTGAACACACACACTCAACCAAACACACACAACCAAACACACACGCACACACACTCATACACACACATACAGCACTGAGACTCCAGACGAGGCCAAGAGACTGCTGGAGGAGAGAGAGTTCATCATGGTAAACACACACACACACACAAAAACACACACACACACACACACACACACACACACACACACACACACAAGGAATGCAGTGGCGTGTTCTGATTGTGTGTGTGTGTGTTAGCCGGTGGATGTGGAGCTGAGTCCTGTCAGAGCGCCACCTACTGAAGATCCAGAGCTGTACACTGATGATGAAGACCTGACGGAGGAGGACGCTTCTGGAGACTCCAGACTGATGCACAGCTCCACAGGTACACACACACACACACACACACACTGCATTGTTCAGATTGAGATGTTGAGTGTGTTGCTCTGTCCACAGAGAGGATCAGATCAGAAGGAGCATCTCAGGACAGAAACGTGAGTGTCTGCAGTTCTCATGTGTGTGTGTGTGTGTGTGTGTGTGTGTTTCCCTGATGGTCAGGCTGACTTTGTGTGTGTGTGTGTGTGTGTGTGTGTGTGTGTCTCAGGTCATCACCATGCAGAAAGGACAGAAAGGAGAGCGAGGGTCACCTGGACCTCCAGGAGCTCCCGGACCTCCTCCTCCACACCACACAGATGGAGAGCCGGGGCCGCGGGGCCCTCAGGGGCCGACTGGAGCTCCAGGAGCCCGCGGAGACACGGTCAGTCATCAATAATACAGCTGATCATGATGTTAATTAGGGGATAAAGCACATCCAGACGAGGATTAACACAGAATACAGCAGCACAGGTTCATCAGCCGCTGCTGTAGGGGTTTACTCTGGATAACCACCGGCTGCCTGTACATTATGCTGATTATTACACGGCTACTGGACACTGAACTACACTATTAGACACTGATCTGAGCTGAAATCATTCACTAGCTCCTAAACTACATGTGCAGTCTGCAGGAAACAGCAGGATGCAGCTACACTAATATGATCATCATTATTCAGTCACATGAGTGTGTGTCATTAGTTTAATCAGCTGTTATTGGACAACAGCAGACCCTGAATGTGGGGATCGACCAATCACAATCAAGCATTCCAGGGTTTAGGGAAGATCATTTAATAATTTTAATATTATTAATATACATTACACTTAACGTCTGCCTGAAGCGCACATCGTTAGCACGTGTTGTTCTGTTCGTCTTTAATCAGAATCTGCCCGTCTGCTCCAGAACTGCTCTCATTCTTTGATCACTCTGATTGGCTAAAATATACTTAGCCATGCCCCTCCAACCATTAGTGAAAGATGAGAGGTGGAGCTCAGAAACAAACCCCGCCCCCTACTGAATATTCAGATTCAGATGGAAATACTTCATCATACTGGAGTAAGAACAGGGGCACACAGACGGAGGAGATATGAGCATTGAAGAGCTTCTGAAGTGTGTTTAGAGGATGGTGAGGTCCAGATGAAGACAGCTCAGTGTGTGTGTGTATTTTTAACACTCAGTTGAACACTCAGATTGCGCTGGTTGCCTCCTCTGTGATCTTCATTAGTGGTTCAGCGAGTGTAAGATCAGATTCACACACACACACACACACACACACACACACACACACACACACACACACACACACACTGTTGAACTGATCGAGAAGCATCTCGTCTTCTGCTTTGGGATCTGCACTGTGTGTAATGCTGCACACGCACACCTGATGGGCTTGTAGTTTAAGTGTGTGTGTGTTTATTGTGAGCATCTGATCATGAAGTGTAGTGTTGATGCTATAACAGTGTTGTCAGTGTGGAAGCGTCACATTTCTCACATCCTCTACTCTCTGTTGGGTGCTGATGCTGGTGTTTGTGTTCTTCAGGGCGACGCAGGGAGAGACGGAGCTCCGGTGAGTGTTCACTGACACCACAGCACAGACAATCACACACGACTATTGAACATCTACTAGACGACAGTCATCACTCATGATCATTTACCACACACTGAGCTGGCCACATTACTGATCTAGAGGAAACACTCAAGAGGATCTATGAGTGTCTTCTGTTGAACACTACAGAAGATATTGTGAAGAATGCTGAAAAGCTGTTACCATTCACTGCCATATTAGGAAAAACAAATACAGAGGAAGCCAATGGTTACCGGTTTCCAACATTCTTCAAAATATCTTCTTTAGTGTTCTACAGAGAGGTGCACAGATGATGGCAGACTGTGTGAACTGACCCTTTATTATTATTATTGCAGCTCTATATGAAACACTTTATTTAGAACAGATATTGGTTTTCACAGCTGAATTAAGCACATTTGAGACTCTTTTATTAGTTCCTATTAAACTGCTGCTCCTGACAGTTCCTATTGAACATCACTGCATCAGTCTACATTATGAAATCTGCATAAATCTTGTTGACATGTTTGTCATTTTATATCTGATTTGTTATTTTCTAACTCTCCATCAGGTTTTTTTGCAGGCCTCATATAGAAATGACTGAGCATTTGTTCATGTTTATGTTGTTCTCAGTGTTTGTAGATGTTGAAGTGTTTGGAGAGAGAGTGTTCAGCAGCTGAGTGTGCAGTTGTAGAGTTGAGCAGATGCACATCGCCCCCTGCTGGACGCCTGCAGAATAAACCTCTCCATCATCTCTGTTCATCTCTACAGGGGGAAGTCGGACCTCCGGGATTCCCAGGCCTTGCTGGAGATCCGGGTCCCAAAGGGGAGAAGGTACGGCACATGCTTGATAAAGGTGTTCTGCAGCTGGAACATCAGTATAGATCATGACAGTGGGTTTATGGAAGTAAAATCTACAATCATTTACTCTGTCACACTCTTAAAGACAAACCTGTTCTGTGTACTAGAAAAACACTACATTACCCATGATGCAGTGCAGAAAATCCTCCAATCAGTGTCAAACTGAGCTAAGCACACAGCTCCGCCCACTGCCACGAAGCTCCACCCATGAGATAATCACATTTGCTTACATTCATTCATTCATCTTCCTTCAGCTTAGTCCCTTTATTTATCAGTGATCGCCACAGCGGAATGAACTGCCAACTATTCCAGCATATGTTTTACACAGCAGATGCCCTTCCAGCTGCAACCCAGTACTGGGAAACACCCATACACGCTCATTCACACACACACACACACACACACACACACACACACACACACACACACACACACACACACACATACACTGTGGCCAGTTTAGTTGATCAGTCCCCATATAGGGCATGTGTTTGGACTGTCTACACTCACTGAATACTCAGATATTTGTGTGTAGTTCTGGGAAAAGATGGATCACATCCAAAACACCATGACCAGGACTGGAGAAATCAATGGGAAAGAGCTTCCAGAACGGGCCTTTATTGACCTGTGTGTGTGTGTGTGTGTGTGTGTGTTTCTGTCTTCTGTTTAGGGGGATCAAGGTGTGGGTGTGCCAGGACTGCCAGGACCCCCGGGGCCTCCTGGAGCTCCAGGCACAGCGAGGTATCTGGTAGGTTCTGTTGAGTGTGATTATACACAGATGTGTGTAGTGTGTGTTCAGAGTGAGCTAAATGAGTGTGTGTGTGTGTCAGGACGGCCCTGACGGCTCCGGCTCCAGATATGTGGATGCAGACAGTGACACTGAGCTCATACGGGTGAGTTACTCTCCTCTCAGCATTAACTCTCGGTCCTGGTGGAGTTTTAATCTACTCAGTTTAATCTACTCAGGGTCCTCCAGGGCCACCGGGGTCTCCAGGACGTCCGGGTCCTCCGGGGCCTTCAGTCGGGGCTCATCCTGGGCCAGTCGGGCCCCCAGGGAGAGATGGAGAGACGGGTAAACCTGGACTTCCGGTAAGTGGAGAAGAACAGCCGGTAGACACTGTTAATCAAAGATGGAGATAGAGCAGTAACTCACACAACGATAGAAGATCTGCTGTCGTTTCCTCACACTCACAGCCACTTCTGTTAGGGAACACGAGGCGTTCATGATGAGAAGATTCCTTCATTAGTAAAGCAGTCACGATTTGAGGGCAGGAGCACATTAAACCATCAGATGGTGACCTGAAAGTCTTCAGGTGAACTCTGAGGGAATAATCAGGAGTGAAGAGCTGACGTGTGTGTGTGTGTGTGTGTGTGTGTGTGTGTGTTTCAGGGGGAGAGCGGGGCAGACGGACAGCCAGGAAAAGATGGAGAACAAGGACCAAAGGTAAGAGATCTGTTCAGGAGATGTGACTCCTTACAAGCTGATGATGGAGCTGTTAGAGCGATCTTCTGATTCCCGCATGTCCTGTGTGGTGTGTTTGGAAGTTTAGTGCTGACAGTGGTGTCGTATGGGTCTGAAAACACTCGAACACTGCTGAAACTGCTGTTCCTACATAGAGCTTGTGTCCTGTTTCTAGCTCAAATATCCTAAAGCAAGAAGCGTTTTCCAGACGATTATAAAATCATGTCTTCATAAAAACATTTCTGCACAAACACACACACAGCGCCCCCTGCTGACTCACAGCAGTGACACACACACAGCGCCCCCTGCTGACTCACAGCAGTGACACACACACAGCGCCCCCTGCTGACTCACAGCAGCGACACACACACAGCGCCCCCTGCTGACTCACAGCAGCGACACACACACACACACACACACACACACACTTAAAGGGGTAGTTCACGCACTAATGTTCATTCCGTCATCATTCACTCACGCATGGTTTGCTCAGCACTTTCACCTCTCTTGAACACTACAGAAGATATTCTGAAGAATGCTCCAAACCCGTATCCATTGACTTCCACAGTATTTGTTTCTTCTTGCATGTAAGTCAGTGGTTACAGGTTTCCAGCATTCTTCAGAATATCTTCTGTTTAACTGAAGAAAGAAACTCATGAGTGTTTGGAGCGACTCGAGGGAGAGTAACGGGTGAGTGAGTGTGTGTGAACTGCCCCTTTAACACACTCCTGTCCTCAGTGTTTCGTATGTGATGTAAAGGTGTCTGTGTTTCAGCATGATTATTACACAGACTCAGACGCCCCGTGAGGTTTGTGTTTACTCATCCTGTGTGTTTCAGGGTGAAGCGGGAGTACCTGGAGTCAGTGGAGCACAGGTAACGCCTCCGTCATGCTCTCGACTACACAGCTCTGGAGTTAGATGCACAATATGTCTGATGTTTTCCTTCAGATGTCCACAATACCCCAGAGCAGTGCTATATATTCAGCTGACCTCTACACTTCTGTATGATATATTTGCTGATTATCCCAAATGTTTATAAGACAGCTAAAATCCAGAGTAATGATCAGTGTTAGCTAGTGAACCGAGAGAGAGAGAGAGTGTGTGTGTGTGTGTGTGTGTGTGTGTGTGTTGACACTATTATATTGATCCTTATATTTATCATTTTGAGGTTTTGATATATGCAGACAGATCTGAAATGATCCACTGAGTTAGATTGAGTGTTCTGCTCTTCATTTGTCCATCAGTGAATGTAATCCTGCTGTCCTGCTCTTCTCTCTGCAGGGTGAAGCCGGTCGGCCGGGGCCTCCAGGACCCCCGGGCCCCAGCGGAGCTCCAGGAAGACCCTTCAGCTTTGACATGATGGTGTGTTTGACAGAGCAGTGCATTAAATTACATGCAGCAGACACTGGTCTTTATCCAAAACAACCTTTTCTTTATATTTAAATATGCTATTTTTATTATTTTATTTTTATTATAATTTTATTAGTATTATTATGATTTTAATTTTTTATTACTTTAATTTTCTATTACTTTATTATTTATTATTATTATTATTATTTTCTGATTATTTTTATTATTATGATTATCATTTTATTCTTATTTTTATTTAATTTTTTATTTTATTATTATTTTATTATATTATTTTATTATTATTATTATGTTTTTTTATTATTATAATTATTATTGGTCGAAGTATTTTTTAAATTATGATTAATATTATTATTTTATTATTTGTTTTTTATTTTATTTTTATTATTATTTTATATATTTATTATTATTATTATTTTTTTTATTATTACTTTATTATTTATGATTAATATAATTTTTTTATTATGATTATTATTATTATTATTATTATTATCTTTAATATTATTATTATTTATTTTATTAGTTTTTTATTGTTTTATTATTTATTATTTTTATATTATTTACTATTATCATTATTGTTATTTTTATTATTATCATTATAATCATTTTTATTATTTGTTTTTATTATTATTATTTTATTATTATTATTTTTAATATTATGATTATTATTATTATTATTTTATTATTTGTTTTTTTTATTTGTTTTTTTATATTATTTATTATTATTATTGTTTTTATTATTATTATTATTATCATTTTATTATTATTATAATTTTTTTATTTGTTTTATTATTAATATTTTTATTATTTATTATTATTATTATTATGATTTTATGATTATTTTTATTTTTATCATTATAACTTTATTATTATTTTTAAGTTATTATTATTTTATTATATTTTAGAATTTTTATTATTTTTATTATTATAACACATTATTATTATTATTTTTAATAATATGATTATTTATTATTATTTATTTTATTTGTTTTTTTATTATTTTATTTTTATATTATTTATTATTTTTATTATTTGTTTATTATTATTATTTTTATTATTACTTCATTATTTTTTATTATTATGATTATTATTTTTATTATAATTATTATTTTTATTATTTTATTATTATTATTAGTATTAGTATTATTATTTTATGATTATTATTATGATTATCATTTCATTATTATTATTATAATTTTATTATTTTTTATTATTTAAAAATGTTTTATTATTATTATTATTATTATTATTATTTTTATTATTTTTATAAATTTTTAAATATTATTATTATTTTTATTTATTTTTTATTATAATTTTATTATTATTAATTATTATTATTATTATTATTATTTTTATATTATTTATTATTTGTATTATTATTACTAAAATTGTTATTATTATAATGATTATTATTATTATTATAATTTTTATAATTTTTAAAAATATTATTATTATTTTATTTTTTTTTTATTCATAATTTTATTATTATTAGTTATTTTTTATTATTATTTTTATATTATTTATTATTTTTATTATTATTACTAAAATTGTTATTATTATTATTATGTTCTTTCTCTTTCTCTTTATGTTCTCTTTTATCTCTTAATTGCAGAGGCAATTGATTAGGAGCTGAACAGTGCTTGACTATTACAGTCAGGTGTGTCTGTCTAGTCAGGTGTGTTTAGTCAGGGTTGCAACTGTAATCTGCAGGAAGGCAGATCTCCAGCAACAGTGTTGAGCACTGCTCATCTACACAGACCTGCGTTTGCAGCAGATTAATAGCTGCAGTGCTAGAGGACACACTTTTGTCTTCATCTTTGTAATTTCATGAGTTCACACTCTGACTGAACAGAATATGCGTGTTTGGCGTGCTGTTCAGGGAGAGGGCTCTGAGCTCAGGAAGACACACTAACTCCTGTTATTCCCCTTATGAGGATAGAGAGCGAGAGAGATAGGGTCTGAGCGCAGTGTCTAGCCCGGCTCCAGAACGCCCCCCCTCAGATTTAAGTAGGTATCGGGTTAAATAGTGTGGAGTTGGGGGGGTGGAGGGATGCTGAAGTCAAGAGAAAACAGAGGTTTTTATAGGGGTTTGGTCTTGAGCTGACTGGATCATAGAGTGATTGTCTGTGATGAATTAGCCTCATGTGTGTGTGTGTGTGTGTGTGTGTGTGTGTGTTGCAGGATCTGGAGGGCTCTGGTGTGGATGGAGGCAGTGTATTCAGGCCTGTGCTGCCCAGAGGACCACCTGTAAGATCATCACACATCTGACTCATTATCATATATGAATATGCAAATGCTCATCCTCTGCTCTCGTCCTCAGGGTCTGCCAGGTCTGCCGGGACCACAGGTACACCTGCCTAACATGTTAAATCTGTAAACGTGTTGTTTAGTTTGATGCTGTTCCTTCAGCTGGACTGAAGATCTCAGATTAACTCCTCAGGTGCTGATTTAAATCAACCTGAATTTACTCTTTTAGGGTAACAAAGGAGCCGTCGGCCAGCCGGGCGTTTCAGTGAAGGTCTGAACTGCACAGAACACACACACACACACACACACACACAGTAAGACACCCTAACACACACACATATGCGCACAAACACAAACTAACATACGCACACACATTCAAACACACACACCTATATATTACTGTAAAGATTTATATCACACACACACACACACACACACACACGCACACACACACACACACGTTTATTACCGTTAAACATATATTTTATTAGTTTCTAAAAAGATTTAGATGTTATTCCTGCCGTACACACACTCATTTCACGTTTAATTGATCAATGCTTCTCATTCGCGTACCCATTTCTCCTCTGTTCCACTAGGGGGAGCCGGGCACTAAAGGAGACCTTGGAGAAGCGGGAGCCCCTGGACTGCCTGGAGCTCAGGTACATATACTGCACGAAGCAGGCCATATAGTCAATTACACTGTCTGATCATTATTATCCCTTTATATATGACATCTCAGAGTATAAAGCTGTGTGTGTGTGTGTGTGTGTGTGTGTGTGTGTGTGTGTGTGTGTGTGTGTGTGTGTGTGTGTGTGTGTGTTTTAGGGGGAGACGGGCCAGAAAGGTGACCTGGGTCAGAAGGTAAGTGGTGTGTGTGTGTGTGTGTGTGTGTGTGTGTGTGTGTGTGTGTGTGTGTGTGTGTGTGTGTGTGTGTGTTTCTCACGCTGGGATCATTATATTCAGTGTTTTTGTGTTTCAGGGAGAGAGAGGTCTGGATGGGGTTTGTTTACCCGGACCTCCAGGGCCTCCCGGGCCTCCAGGAGCCCTCATCAGCCTGCAGGAGGTGAGTTACAGTAGGGGAGGCGATTAAACAATATAAACACTGGATTATGTTCAAGTGCTGAGTGTGAACGTGTGTGTTGAACTCTGAACTCTCTGTCCTCAGCTAATGCTCAATGACACTGAAGGAGTCTTCAACATCTCTGAGCCTCAGGGAGCTGCGGTAAGACGAAATCTGGAGGAACATCTACAGGAGGGGTGTCAAACTCAGCTCCTGGAGGGCCGCAGCTCTGCACAGTTTAGTTCCAACCCTAATTAAACACACCTGATCAAACTAATTGAGTCCTTCAGGCTTGTCTGAAACCTACAGGTAAGTGTGTTGAAGCAGGGTTGGAACTAAACTGTGCAGGGCTGCGGCTCTCTGAGTTTGACATCTCTGATCTGCAGGAGTCAGTCCAGAAACATCAGCCGCTTTCACCTTATTGACCATATACTATAGTCTTATTATTTATAGAGTCATTCAGAATACAACATGAGGACTCAAACACACCACAGAGCAGCACTGAGGAGCTTTCACAAGGCAAAACTATAAAATAAGCAGAATAATGGAAAATAAAATGTTAGAGTTAGCATCACGGCGGAGCAACAGCATGAGCTACTGTGGTGAAGATCCCTCAGGCACTGGTGATGAGCTTTATTCAGTGTTAAACGCTGCAGTGTGTGTTATACGACACTATTATACAGCACATTTATCAGCACACTGACAGCAGCAGCACATCCTTCAGCTCAGATCTCACATTAAATAACCAGCAGACGCTCTGAAGATGAGGACAGAGCTGAGACTCAGAGCCTGATGATGAGGATGATGATGATGAAGAGCTGTAGGGCTCTATTTTAGTGATCTAGGCTGCAGAGTGTAAAGCTCATGAGGCAAAAGCTTTAATGCCGTGTCTGAATCCACTATTGCTATTTTAAGGAAGAGAAAAACAGTCTCTGCGCCCAGCGCATGGTCTAACAGGGCTGTGCTTATGCTCTTCATGAGTTCTGGCTGTGTTTTGAGCATAACCTGCATTAAACCAATCAGAGTCTCGTCTCTCATTCCCTTTAAGAGTCAGTTGCGTCGCTCCATGGTGCATTTGCTATTTACATGGCGACTTTGTAAGAGTAAAACTGAACACTTCACTAGCGAGAAAACAGTTAAACAGAGCATCTGCAGCGCGAGGATAAAGAACGAGCCTCCTCCATTCAGCCTCTTTACTTTACTCTTTACTCCTTTACTTTGGTGGAGTAAGGAAACGGTGGAAACTCACTTCACTGAACACATCCATCAGCCCACATATTTAATCTCCTTTGTTAAGCACAAAGATTTGTCTAAACTATTTCTAAATTCAGTTCTGATCTCCAGCAGAGGAATAAATGAACAATAATAATGAAGTGTGGTCAAACAACTGAGTTATATCAAACACACATCCTGATTGAATGAATGTTCGAGCCATTATAATGATTAAAGATGAGCTTTTATGCTGGAGTTATCAGCATGAACTGTGAGTGAAGTCCAGCAGTAGTGTGTGAGCATAACTCCGCCACTAGAGGGAGCAGGCTGAGCTCATCACTCTGGCGTGTTCATCTGCAGGAGGTCAGGGCTCTCGCAGTCTCTATTATTCTCTAGTCTCTCGTGTCGCTGCATTCATTTCCACACACCACATTCCCAACACACAAACGATGAAGACATGCTTCAGTGACTGCTCACACACACACACACACACACACACACACACTGGTGTAATTGCGTTGTTTACAGTAAGCGCTGAGTTCTGTGTGTGAAATTGAGTTGTAAACACACATCAGCTCTGCTTTACTGAGGAGTTTACAGGCAGAGAAGGCCAGAAATGAAGAGGAATAAACAGATGAGTGTGTGTGTGTGTGTGTGTGTGTGTGTGTGTGTGTGTGTGTGTGTGTGTGTGTGTGTGTGTGTGTGTGTGTGTGTGTGTGTGTGTGTGTGTGGAGCATAAACAGTTTTCTGCTTCAGTGTCAGATGTTTACGGTGTTGCAGAATTCATGCCATCATACACACATCGAACAGCACGCACGCATTAGAGCCCTGCAGTTGGAGATCACACACACACACACACACACACACACACACACACCACTTCACAAACCGCAAAATCACACTGCGCATTGTGATGGGCTAAGTGGAACATTTAACTACAGCAGTTAGGGTAAGTGTGTGTGTTTAGTGTGTGTGAGGAGTTACAGTGGAGAGTGTGTTGTGTTTGAGTCATGAATGTGTGTGTGTGTGTGTGTGTGTGTGCTGCAGGAAACTGTTCACTATAGTTGAACATCTCTCAGCATCTCTCATTGTACTCCTGCAGGGGCCGAGGGGTCCGAAGGGGGATGTGGGAGCCCCAGGCCTGCACGGAGCACCGGGTGTAAAGGTGAGTGAGCTGGAAACAAGACTAAACTCTGTGTGTGTGTGTGTGTGTGTGTGTGTGTGTGTGTGTGTGTGTGTGTGTGTGTGTGTGTGTGTGTGTGTGTTTTTATAAGACCAAACAGTGTGTGTGTCTA
>CAIGQS010000475.1:20000-29215 GCA_903798195.1 Danio kyathit | reverse complement strand
TGACCACACCTGGATCTCAACATCATAACTTCACCATCACCACACCAACATCATAACTGCAACACACCATCACAGCACCATCACCACACCAGTGTCACACCACACCATCACCACATTGTCACCATACTGCACTACACCAGACCAGTGGCACACCAGTGCCGTACCACACCAACAACACACCAGTTTTCAATCCATTCAGTCAATCTCCAGCTCTGAGGGAGGACTTTTAGATTAGCTTAGCATAGATCATAGATGAATCTGATTAGACCATTAGCATCTGGCTCCAAAATGCTTGACAGTTCTGTAGTCACATCATGTATTAAGATCAAGTGAAAAGTTACTACAGTCTAGGCTGATATAGCAGGAATTATACTCTCATCCTGGCGTAATAATCAAGGAGCTGCACTGCCCTGCCATGACTGCAGCCGGAGCAATATTACGCAGCGCTGTTAGCTAGGGACTATTTACATGCGCAGCGTAATATCACTACACTGCTGCAGTCAGGGCACAGCAGTGGAAAGTGTCATCTGAGGAGTCTGACAAACCACCAAATCTGAAAAACACTGTGTCATATGAAGTTGTGATGCAAGTAAGACGTGTTGCTTCACGCCGCTGAGCATCATGGGGTTTCTGCGTTGTGTAACGGCTCTGATCTGCTTCACTAACTGCTGTTCACCTGCTGTTTTTGTGTCTGCTTGTTGCTCACAGACGAGACGCTCAGGTGCTTTAGTTTGTGCTTTACAGTCGAGCTCATGTTAAATGCTCTGCTGTTTATCATGCTCGGCTCCCTCTGCTTTCCTCTGCTTCATCTTCATCTTCATCATCTCTGTGTGATTGTGCTGTAAACACACCTAGGGTTCCCACTGCTCCTGGGCTTTCTGGAATATTATGCAATTTTTTCCAAGTTTTGTAGAATTAGGGAACTCCAGCAACATATTTAAATGAAATAAAATAAACACATTTCAGCTTAAAAGCCTTCCACAAGGGTACAAAAACACATCACATATAAACACTTCAGAATGGATTTAGATATGCAGCTGAAGACAGAATTATTCACCTCCTGTGAATTTCTTCTTCACAGTATGTCTGATAATATTTTTTTCTTCTGGAGAAAGTCTTATTTGTTTTATTTCATCTAGAATAAAAGCAGTTTTTAATTGCCTAAAACCCATTTTAAGCTCTAGTATTAGCCCCTTTCAGCAATATTAGTTTTGGATTGCCAGAACAAACCACTGTTATGTAATGACTTGCCTAATTACCCTAACTTTACCCTAATTACCCTAGTGAAGTCTTTAAATGTCACTTTAAGCTGTATAGAAGTGTCTTGAAGAATATCTAGTCTAATATTATTTACTGTCATCATGACAAAGAGAAAATAAATCAGTTATTAGAGATGAGTTATTAAAACTATTATGTTCAGAAATGTGTTGAATAAATCTGCTCTCTGTTAAACAGAATTTGGGGAAAGAATATACAGGAGGGCGAATAATCCTGACCTCAACTGTAGTTTACCATAATATTCATTCATTTATTTTCCTTAGGCTTAGTCTCTTATTTATCAGGGGTCACCACAGTGGAATGAACTGCGAACTCTTCCAGCATATGTTTTACACAGCGGATGCCCTTCCAGCTGCAACCTATCACTGGGAAACACCCATACTCTCTCATTCACACACACTCATACACTACGGCCAGTTTAGTTGATCAATTCCCCTAAAGCGCATGTGTTTGGACTGTGGGGGAAACCGGAGCACCCGGAGGAAACCCACACCAACACGGAGAGAACATGCAAACTCCACACAGAAACACCAACTGACCCAGCCGGGACTCAAACCAGCGACCTTCTTGCTGTGAGGCGACACTGCTACCCACTTAGCCACCGTGTCGCCCGTTTACTATAATATTACTACAATATTGTTTATAATACAATTCAACACAATCCACATTTTAGTGCAAGGGGATATATGTGATCAAATGGTCTTTGTATTATTTATTTATTTAAGTATTTTTATTAAAGTATTTTCAACAGTGACAGCAGGAAATAATACTATAGTAAGACTTCAATATGTGCCTCATCATGAGCGTCTTCACTTTGTGTTCAAAGGTTCAGATTGATAAGGCGCTGTATCTGCATTATGATGATCAATAAAACTGTGTGATTGAGGGGATTCTGATGGGAAGAATCCTACAATCCCACACAGCTCTCAGAATCTCTCTCTATCTCCTTAGTGTGTGTAATATTGCATTGCCGGTGTGCAATAATAATAAAAACAAGAAGGAAATGTAATGTTGTCCAAATCACTTCAATACAAGGATGGGCTCAGTGGTTAGCACTGTGGCCTCAGAGCAAGAAGGTCGCTGGTTTGAGTCCCGGCTGGGTCAGTTGGTGTTTCTGTGTGGAGTTTGCATGTTCTCCCCGTGTTGGTGTGGGTTTCCTCCGGGTGCTCCGGTTTCCCCCACAGTCCAACACATGCGCTATAGGGGAACTGATGAACTAAATTGGCCATAGTGTATGTGTGTGTGTGAATGAGTGTGTATGGGTGTTTCCCAGTGATGGGTTGCATCTCGAAGGGCATCCGCTGTGTAAAACTTATGCTGGAATAGTTGGCGATTCATTCCACTGTGGCGACCTCTGATGAATAAAGGGACCAAGCCGAATTAAAATGAATGAATGCGTATAAGAATGATTGGCTAGCCAGAGCAGTTGAAAAAGTAGATTTTAGAAGTCATGATATGCTGGTGTACCCTAAAGAAAGATCTAAGACTAGTCTAAATCTTATTTTCTGCACACCATATACCCCAAAAACAACTAATATGAAAGATATTTTACTAAATTATTAGTTGGTTTTAAAAGATGACCCCAATATGAATGGGATTTTCAATAAAGAACTGTTAATCACATATAAAAGAGCTAGTAATATTAGAAATAAAGTTGTAAAAGCATGCTCTACAGTTGAAAGCAGAAGTTTACATACTCTAAAAAAAGGAACAACCATTTTTTTTTAAATGTCTGATGGTAAATCATACTAAACGTTTACTATTTTAGGTGCGTTAGGATTACCTAAATCATTTACATTTGCTAAATGCCAGAATAATGAGAGAATGTTTTTTGAGAATTTTTGATTAATTTCTAGTCAGTCAGAAGTTGACACACATTTCCTTGGTATTTTTTAGCTTTGCTTTTAAACTGTGTAACTTTGGTCAAATGTTTTGGGTCTCCTTCCACAAGCTTCTCACAATAGTTTGCAGGAATTTTGGTCCATTCCTCCTGACAGAATTGCTGTAACTGAGTCAGATTTGTAGGCTGTCTTGCTCACACAAGCTTTTTCAAATCTGCCCACACATTCTCTATAGGATTGAGCTCAGGGCTTTGTGATGGCCACTCCAAAACATTCCCTCTGTTGTCCATAAAGCACATTTGAACTCATTTGGCAGTATGCTTAGGGTCATGGTCTGTTTGGAAGACCCATTTGTGGCCAAGTTTTAATTTCCTGGCTGATGTCTTGAGATGTTGCTTCAGTATTTCTACATAATGTTCTTTCTTCATGATGCCATCTATGCTGTGAAGTGGACCAGTCCCTCCTGCAGCAAAACAGCCCCACAACATGATGCTGCCGCCCCCATACTTCACAGTTGGGATGGTGTTCCTAGGCTTGTAAGCTTTCCCCTTTGTCCTCCAAATGTAACACTGGTCATTATGGCCAAACAGTTCAATCTTAGTTCCATCAGAGCACAGGACATGTCTCCAAACATTAGTCTTTTCCCAGTGTAATTTAGCTAATTGTAATCTGGCTTTTGTGTTGATTCTGGCTTGTTGATTTCCCCATGTTGTCACACAAGGAAGCAGTGTGTTTGAGCTTTTCCTTCAATACTATTCTACAGTTGTGCCTCCAATTAACTCAAATGTTGCCAATTAGCCAATTAGAAACTTCCCAAACCTTGACACCATCATCTGAGCTTTTTCAGAGGCAGAATAATCTTATTGTATGTAAACTTGACTTTCAAGAAGAGTTAGAACAATTTCTCCAACAATCTCTCTCTCATTATTCTGCTGTTAAGCAGAACAGAAACAAATGTGATCATCCTAACTCACCTACAAGAGGAAAAGTTTAGTCACATTAACATGCCTTTTATACAGTGTATGGAAACTTCTGCTTTCAACTGTATATAAAAAGACTTGTTGCTCCTTTACAGGTCAGGTTTTATTAGGCAATATAAAATGTGGTAATCATGTCAATTGTGAATTTACAAACGATATAAAGGTTTTTCACCATCCTGACAATAATAGTAGTATTGTTATTAAGAGCTTCATGACAGGTAAGACTGAAAATGTGATCTATTATTGAATCATCAGCTGTTTCTAATCTGTAATTAGGTATTCTAAGATAGAAATGTACAATTAAAGTCAGCATTATTCACCCTTTTGTATATTCCTTTTTCCTAAATTCTGTTTAACGGAATTCTGTTTCTAATCATAATAGTGTTAGTAACTCATCTCTAATAACTGATTTATTTTCTCTTTGTCATGATGACAGTAAATAATATTAGACTAGATATTCTTCAAGACACTAGTATTCAGCTTAAAGTGACATTTAAAGGCTTCACTAGGGTAATTAGGGTAAAGTTAGGGTAATTAGGCAAGTCATTGTATAACAGTAGTTTGTTCTGGAGACAATCCAAAACTAATATTGCTGAAGGGGGCTAATAATATTGACCTTAAAATGGGTTTAAAACGAATAAAAACTGCTTTTATTCTAGCCGAAATAAAACAAATAAGACTTTCTCCAGAAGAAAAAATATTAGAGGAAATACTGTGAGAAATTCCTGAATCTGTTCAACATCATTTGGGAAATATTTGACGAAGAAATTTCATAGGACAGCGAACAATTCTGACTTCAGCTGTACATGTACTGTGTTCCGGCTAATTCACCACACCAGTGTGAGTTTGTTCTTACACTTATTTATATGTTAATAAATTAGGAGTGTTATAAAATTAGCATGATGGTGCATTTTATTTTTGACAGTGGGAACCCTGCACACTCATCTGCTCACCTCTTAGTGCTGATCCTGTGTGGCCCCTCAGATGTGTGTGTGTGTGTATATGTGTGTGTGTTTGACGTGTGTTTGTGTTGCTCAGGAGCGTGTGCAGAGGAGTTTTCCACACCCGATAGAGAAATGGGCAATCGCAGATGCCCAGGCCGCTATCGAGAAGAGGAAGAGGAGGAACCCGCTGGCGCTGCCCGTGGACAAGATACATCCACTGCTCAAGGTCAGTCTGGAATACTCACTTCTGATTGGTCAGTGGCGACAACCGCTGAATTAAATTTTTGACAGTTTGGCGCCATCTAGTGTCTGGATTATGAGCAGGTTTAATGTATACTCCATCAGCTGTTTTCATTTCTGTCAGCTTTGAGTTTAATTAAAGAGTCTAATTTGTTCTGTTTTGTGGACAGTAGCTGTGTAATAATCAGGATAAAGTACATACAGCCGGTTGTTTTCTCAGAATAAAGCCTTCAGTCTTCTACAGCAGTGCTGTGCTTCACATCTGCTGCTGATAAACCTGTCACACTTTATTAAATTCAGTTCAGTTCCTCTGTGTTTCTCCAGCTCCTCTACACTGTAGATTGTGTGGCAGCAGCTGAACACAGAAGTTCTAGTGAACTGAAGCTGTGTCAGTCCAGTGTTCAGAGCTCAGTTTAGTTCAGTTCAGTGTGGTTTAATCTTCACTGCTGAAAGTCCAAACACTGAAGAGCAAATCCATCGATGCGCAGCTCCACAAGACCCAAACCAAGCAGGACAGTGGAGACAGTGGAGGAACAAGAGAGAAACCTGGAGAGAAACCAGGCTCAGTTGGGCACGACCATTTAGGCTAAACTTCTTGTGCAGAGCTGCAGTCTAGGTGCCGGAGGCTGGAGAACGCTGAACGTCCATCGTGGAGAAGCTGCAGGTGTGAGTAGGACACCGGCTGGTGTTCAGGCTGGCCCACAGGATCAATGCGGAGACTCATCTGTCACTGGGCTCTCACACAAATCAGTCTTAAGCTCTCCACTCCTACATGACCACCACAGCAGCTGCTCAGAATACGGCCTGGTCCAGGATTATGGAGACCTCTAGAAGTGCTCTGTGATTGGCATCATCTCTTTACAGGATCACATCTATGGCACTGCACAATCTCTAGAGGCCTCGGGATGAGTATTCCCAGGTGGAAATAGAGAAGAAAGAAAGTAATCAGTGTCTTTATTCTGAGATAACAACCTGCTGGATCTACTTTATCACTAACCATGTTCTTGCTGTGATTAATTACTGAGGCTTTTGTATGTGGTATCATCATGATACTGACTATATTATTAGCCCCCTTAAGAAATGATTATTATTTTGGATTGTCTTGCCTAATGACTTGCCTAATTACCCTAGTTAAGCCTTTAAATGTCACTTTAAACAGGGTTGACTTCAACTGTAGTTTACTATAGTATTCATTCATTCATTTTTCTTCGGCTTAGTCTCTTATTCATCAGGGGTCACCACAGCAGAATGAACCTCCAACTATTCCAGCATATGTTTTACGCAGCGGATGCTCTTTCAGCGTTATTAAAAGTATTATGTTTAAACATCCCTATTATCTAGATATAAGTGTTCAAACTTTTCTTAAATTGCCAAAAGTGTCCGGCATGTCTAACTACATTGTTTATTATGATGTAACTTTAGTTTGTTGTATTTGTATAGTTTTAAACTCAGTGTTTGTTCAAAATATCATGTTATTTTTATAGTTTTACTCATGTAAGCTGTACAAAGACTGAACTCTGCTCTGGTCGACACTGAACATGTTCTGTTCACTCTGATAGACTACAGTTACTAAAACTATTCATCCATTTATTTTATTTTCGGCTTAATACCTTTAATAATCAGAGGTCGCAACAGTGGAATGAACCGCCAACTTATCCAGCATGTTTTACATAGCAGATGCCCTTCCAGCTGCAACCCAATGCTGGGAAATCAAACAAAATATATAAACAATACATATAAATATGTTAAAAAATTGCTGAATTTTAATAGCAAATTTAAAAATAATATTGAAATAAAAACTAAAGTATAATTGCTACTGTATGGAGTGTATGATGCGTCAGTTCTGCTGGTGTCCAGATGATGGCGCTGCTGCTGCAGCTGTCAATGAGTGTTTAAAGGGTCAGTTCACCCAAAATGGAGATTTGCTCACTATTACTCTCCCTCAAGTGTTTCTAAACCTTCATGAGTGTCTTCTGTTGAACACTAAAGAAGATGTTTAGAAGAATGCTGGAAACCGGTAACCATTGACTTCCATAGCAGGAAAAACAAATACTGCATAAATCAATGATTACAGGTTTCCATCAAAATATCTTTTTATTGTTCAACAGCAGAAAGAAACTCGTGCCGGTTTAGAACAGCTTGAAGGAGAGTAAACAGTAGGAGTGGGAGACTGAGGGAACATTGGAATTTGATCATGTTGTAAAATGTTGCTTTCTCTGGTCCTGCAGGAGGTTCTGGGCTATAAGATCGACCACCAGGTGTCAGTGTACATCGTGGCGGTGCTGGAGTACATCTCTGCAGACATACTGAAGCTGGCCGGAAACTACGTCAGAAACATCCGGCACTATGAGATCTCACAGCAGGACATCACTGTGGCCATGTGTGCTGATAAGGTACTCTGAACACACATATACACACTGAACACACACACTACATACTCTGAACACACACACACACACTAAACACTTTAATTAGAATCAGAATGAGCTATATTCACCAAGTGTGCTCAAACACACAAGGAATATTTTGTTTTTTTCAGCAGCTCAGGACACATACAGTACACACACACACACACACACACACACACACACACACACACACACACATCAACACAAAAACACAGAAGGACATTTCAATAAGTGGAAAATAAATTAAACGATACAAATGCTAAAGTTATATACACACTCACTGGCCACTTTATTAGGTACAGCTGTCCAACTGCTGGTTAACACTAATGTCTAATCAGCCAATCACAGGGCAGCAGCTCACTGCATTTAGGCATGTAGACATGATCAAGACGATCTGCTGCAGGTCAAAGCGAGCATCAGAATGGGGAAGAAAGGGGATTTAAGAGACTTTGAATGTGGCATGGTTGTTGCTGCCAGACGGGCTGCTCTGAGTATTTCAGAAACTGCTGATCTACTGGGATTTTCACGCACAACCATCTCTAGGGTTTACAGAGAATGGTCCGACAAAGAGGAAATATCCAGTGAGCGGCAGTTCTGTGGGCGCAAATGCCTTGTTGATGCCAGAGGTCAGAGGAGAATGGCCAGACTGGATCCAGCTGATAGAAAGGCAACAGTAACTCAAATAAGCACTCGTTACAACCGAGGTCTGCAGAAGAGCATCTCTGAACACACAACACGTCCAACCTTGAGGCGGATGGGCTACAGCAGCAGAAGACCACACCGGGTGCCACTCCTGTCAGCTAAGAACAGGAAACTGAGGCTACAATTCACACAGGCTCACCAAAACTGGACAAGAGAAGATTGGAGAAACGTTGCCTGGTCTGATGAGTCTCCATTTCTGCTGCCACATTCGGATGATCGGCTCACAATTTGGCCTCAACAACATGAAAGCATGGATCATCCTGCCTTGTATCAGCGGTTCAGGCTGGTGGTGGTGGTGTAATGGTGTGGGGGAGATTTTCTTGGCACACTTTGGGTTCATTAGTACCAATTGAGCATGGTGTCAACGCCACAGCCTACCTGAGTATTGTTGCTGACCATGTCCATCCCTTTATGAGCACAGTGTCTCCATCTTCTGATGGCTACTTCCAGCAGGATAACGCACCATGTCATAAAGCGCCAATCATCTCAGACTGGTTTCTTGAACATTACGATGAGTTCACTGTACTCAAATGGCCTCCACAGTCACCAGAGCTCAATCCAATAGAGCAGCTTTGGGATGTGGTGGAACGGGAGATTGGCATCATGGATGTGCAGCCGACAAATCTGCAGCAACTGTGTGATGCTATCATGACAATATGGAGCAAAATCTCTGAGGAATATTTCCAGTAGCTTGTTGAATCTACAACATGAAGGATTAAAGGAGGTCTGAAGGCTAAAGGGGTCCGACCCGGTACTAGTGAGGTGTACCTAATAAAGTGGCCGCTGAGTGTATATTCATCTAGATGGTTTATGTTCAATATG
>CAIGQS010000475.1:5000-15000 GCA_903798195.1 Danio kyathit | reverse complement strand
CTGGATTCCTGCTGAGGGATTTACAGAGCAGAAAGCAGCAAATCTCAGCTGAAACACACACACACACACACACACACAGAAACCTCTCTTTCATACTGCAGCAGCACCTCAGGTGTGTGTGTGTGTGTTTGAGTGTGTCCGAGTGAGTGCGTAAGAGTTTGTGTGCGCAAGTGTGTGTGCGAGGGTGAGCGTACGAGGGTGAGCGTACGAGTGTGAGCGTACAAGGGTGAGCGTACATGGGTGAGCGTGCGATGGTGAGCGTACGAGTGTGTGAGCGTGAGTGTATGAGCGTGAGTGTGCAAGTGTATGAGTGTGCAAGTGTGAGCGTACGAGTGTGTGTGTGTGTGTGCGAGCATACGTGTGCGAGTGTAGGTGTGTGAGCATACAAGTGTGAGCGTGCAAGCGTACGAGTGTGTGTGTGTGTGTGTGTGTGCGAGCATACGTGTGCGAGTGTAGGTGTGTGAGCATACAAGTGTGAGCGTGCAAGCGTACGAGTGCGAGCGTACGAGTGCGAGCTTACGAGTGTGAGCGTACGAGTGTTCGTGTGTGAGTGCTCGAGCATACGTGTGCAAGCGTGCGAGTGTGGGTATGCGAGTGCACAAGTGTGAGCGTACGAGTGTGAGCGTACGAGTGTGAGCGTACGAGTGCGAGCATACGTGTGCGAGTGTGTATGGGTATGCTAGCGTACAACTGAGTGTACGAGTGCAAGCATGAGTCTGAGAGCGTACGAGTGTGTGAGCATACGTGTTCGAGCGTGCGAGTGTAGGTGTGCGAGCGTACGAGTGTGAGCGTATGAGTGCGAGCTTACGAGTGCAAGCAAACAAGTGCGAGTGTGCGAGCGTACGAGTGCGAGCTTACGAGTGTGAGCGTACGAGTGTTCGTCTGTGAGTGTGCGAGCATACGTGTGCAAGCGTGCGAGTGTGGGTATGCGAGTGTACAAGTGTGAGCGTACGAGTGCAAGCTTGAGTGTGCGAGTGTGTGTGGAGTGAGTGTGCGAGCGTACGTGTGTAAGTGTGAGCTTACGAGTGTGAGCGTGTGAGTGCGCGAGCATATGTGTGCAAGGGTGCGAGTGTGGGTATGCGAGCGTACAAGCGTGAGTGTGTGACTAAGTGTGAGTGTGTGAGCGTACGTGTGTAAGTGTGCGAGGATATAAGTGTGAGCGGATGAGTGCTACCATGCGTGTGAGTGTGAGTGTGAGTGTGCAAGCGTACGTGTGCGAGCGTACAAGTGTGAGTGTGCGAGTGTGTGTGAGCGTACGAGTGTGAGTGTACGAGTGCAAGCATACATGTGCAAGTGTGAGAGCCTACGTGTGATAGCGTACGAGTAGCGTACGAGTCTGCGAGCGTACGAGTGCAAGTGTACAAGTGTGAGTGTGCGAGTGTGAAAGTATGAGTGAGTGTGTGACTGAGAGTGAGTCTGAGAGAGAGTGTGTGTGTGTGTTTATGTCAGAATAGTGTAACTGAACAGACTCAGCAGAGGATCTTCAGAAGACCAACATCTCACACACACACACACAAACACACACACACACACACACAATAATTCAACAGCACATTGTTATTGTCATGAGAATGACTTTAGTTTAGTTTAGTGGTGATAGTGATGCAGTTGATTTCATTTAATAATAACACACTAATAATATATATATAATAAAATTCAGGAAATTCTAATGCTCCTAACTGAATGATGATGAATAAGTGTGTGTGTGTGTGTGTGTGTGCGCGCTTCTGTTCAGCAACTGGAGGAGAAGAGTGAGGATGAGGAGGATAAAGAGTGTGTGAAGCAGGCCATCACAGCATTACTGAACCTGCAGAGCAGCATGGAGCGCATCTGTTCCAAGAGCCTCGCCAAGAGACGCCTCAGGTACACACACACACACACACACACACACACACACACGCACACACACACACACAAATACGCACATTCACTTATATGTGTGTGAGAATGTGTATATTTCTTTGTGTATGCATATACGTACACACACCCTCACACATATGGAAATATACATATATACATATTAGGGGTGCAACAATACAGTCTTCTCCTGGTAGAGTTCAGTGTTAGGTCGGGGGTTCAGTGTGTGTGTGTGTGTTCAGTATAAAAGCACCGTTCAATAAATACAACATGGGAAACACCAGCACAAAACAGGCAAGATGTGTACACACACACACACACATGCGCACAAATATACACACACACACACATCTGCCCGCCCTCTGAGTTTCCCTGTGACCCTGCTGTGGCGGTGTGTGTGTGTGTGTGTTGCGTCAGGCCCATTGTTCTCAGAGAGAGAGAGAGGTAGATGTTTGTGCGGGTCTGCTGCTGCTCCAGTGCTGTTTCTGCTCTCTCTCTGTCTGTGTGTGAGTGTGTGTGTGAGTGTGTTTCTCCACCGCCGCTCTGCTGGTTTATGCACTGGTGTATGTGGAAGGGATGGCTGATCTTACGGTACGTCTGTCTGTCTGTCTGTCTGTGTGTGTGTGTGTCTGTTTTTGGCTGTGTGTGTGTGTGTGTTTCTGGATGTGTTACACTCTGAAGAATGCTAGGTTGTCGTAACCCAACATTGGGTCAAATATAGGTGAACACAACTGTTGGGTTAAAAGGTGTCATTTTAATATGTATTGTAAAATGAACCCAGTGTTGTGTTTGTCTATATCTGACCCAGCATTGACCCAGCGTTCTTCAGTGTGGCGTTTGCTGTTGTTGGCTGAAGTGCCGCCGCCGCTGATGGTTCGTGTTTCTGTAGTCCAGTGTTCACACGTCTGCTCTGATTAACACTGCAGTGGATGAAGACGAGCTGATGGAGCTTCAGACGTGTTGTTGATCACCGCTTCATCTTCACTCATGCTCTCAATATAACCTTACAGTGATCGCTCAAAACCTGAAGATGATTCAGTTGATTCAGTTCAGTCACATGATTTGACTCTTGAGTCTTTTTTCTTGATTTATCACTGTATTTAGCCCGTGTGTGTGTGTGTGTGTGTGTGTCTGTGTGTGTGTGTGTGTGTGTGTGTGTGTGTGTGTGTGTGTGTGTGTGTGTGGTGTGTGTGTGTGTGTGTGTGTGTGTGTGTGTGTGTGTGGAGTGATGAGTTTGACGGTGTAAATGCTTGATTTGATGATCATTGCTGTCTGTAAATCTTCAGATCAGGGCTGTGTGATATTAACACACGATCATAGCTTGACGTTTCTGCTATTGTTTTTCTGCTTACAGTAATGAAGCGCTGTTTAGCTGAGTGTGTGTGTGTGTGTGTGTGTGTAGTGTGTGTGTGTGTGTGTGTGTAGTGTGCGCTGGTCTCAGCTGGTTTAGTCCTGTTGTGTATAAATACATACAGTCTTAATGAATGGGTGATTCACTGAATCATTTCTGCAAATGACTCATTTGAAATGATTCTTTTAGAAACAGAATACTGCACAGATATTAATCAACAATCATTCAAACATCTTTACTAAAGCCTTTCCACTTTACCAAAATTCTCCTGCATCCACCATGTTTGTAGTTTGTTTACGTTATATTAGTGTTTGTAGTTCTAATCAAATTCACATCCAACACGCAATGTATTCTGGGCAATGTTAGCCGTTAGCATTAGCATGAATTTGCACTTAGAATATCTACCAGAAACCGAAGACCATCCGGATATCTTTGGAAAACTCGACACTAATTTTATTTTTGAATGCTCTTTAGGATGAATCGGCACACAGCAAGCGAGTTTTTGAATCGTTCACTGAATCACTGACTCAAATGATTCGTTCACTCAGGATCACTCAGGAAGGAAACACACAAATGTTCAGCTCTGCTTTATTAGATTAATTGTGTGTCGCTCTACATGCAGCCGCTGTGGATTGTGTTGTGTGTGTGCGCTCCTCACACTCACACACACACACGCAGTAACGTTTACATGATGCAGGTTTCAGATAAAGTATTTAATGAAAGGAATATTCTTCATTATTTCGGTTTCATAAGTCAGATATTGAGCAGTCATGAGCTTTGAAAATCCACAGAGAGTTTAGTTCATTTCTCCTTGATTCCAGCAGGGCTCCGGCTGCGCATTCTCAGAGTACATGTGCTTGAACATTTCATACACTGATATACACTGGAAAAAACAACTATACACACTTTACACACACTACAGACATTATATACACACACTGATGCACTCTACACACACAAATACACACTATACACAGATACTATACACACACTGCTCATATTATACACACCACACACATAATACACACATTATAGACACACACAAACACCTACTGTAATGATTCAGTTTAGTTGAGTGTTGATTTGGTTTAATGTTCATTTGATTCAGTGTTGATTCAGTTTAGTTGAGTGTTGATTTGGTTTAATGTTCATTTGATTCAGTGTTGATTTAGTTTAGTTGAGTGTTGATTTGGTTTAATGTTCATTTGATTCAGTGTTGATTCAGTTTAGTTGAGTGTTGATTTGGTTTAATGTTTATTTGATTCAGTGTTGATTCAGTTTAGTTGAGTGTTGATTTGATTCAGTGTTGATTCAGTTTAGTTGAGTGTTGATTTGGTTTAATGTTCATTTGATTCAGTGTTGATTCAGTTTAGTTGAGTGTTGATTTGGTTTAATGTTCGTTTGATTCAGTGTTGATTCAGTTTAGTTGAGTGTTGATTTGGTTTAATGTTCGTTTGATTCAGTGTTGATTCAGTTTAGTTGAGTGTTGATTTGGTTTAATGTTCATTTGATTCAGTGTTGATTCAGTTTAGTTGAGTGTTGATTTGGTTTAATGTTCATTTGATTCAGTGTTGATTCAGTTTAGTTGCATGTTGATTTGGTTTAATGTTCATTTGATTCAGTGTTGATTCAGTTTAGTTGAGTGTTGATTTGGTTTAATGTTCATTTGATTCAGTGTTGATTCAGTTTAGTTGAGTGTTGATTTGGTTTAATGTTCATTTGATTCAGTGTTGATTCAGTTTAGTTGAGTGTTGATTTTGGTTTAATGTTCATTTGATTCAGTGTTGATTCAGTTTGGTGAGTGTTGATTTGGTTTAATGTTCATTTGATTCAGTGTTGATTCAGTTTAGTTGCATGTTGATTTGGTTTAATGTTCATTTGATTCAGTGTTGATTCAGTTTAGTTGAGTGTTGATTTGGTTTAATGTTCATTTGATTCAGTGTTGATTCAGTTTAGTTGAGTGTTGATTTGGTTTAATGTTCATTTGATTCAGTGTTGATTCAGTTCAGTTGAGTGTTGATTTGGTTTAATGTTCATTTGATTCAGTGTTGATTCAGTTTAGTTGAGTGTTGATTTGGTTTAATGTTCGTTTGATTCAGTGTTGATTCAGTTTAGTTGAGTGTTGATTTGGTTTAATGTTCATTGATTCAGTGTTGATTCAGTTTAGTTGATTTGGTTTAATGTTCATTTGATTCAGTGTTGATTCAGTTCAGTTGAGTTGATTTGGTTTAATGTTCATTTGATTCAGTGTTGATTCAGTTTAGTTGAGTGTTGATTTGGTTTAATGCTCATTTGATTCAGTGTTGATTCAGTTTAGTTGAGTGTTGATTTTGGTTTAATGTTCATTTGATTCAGTGTTGATTCAGTTTAGTTGAGTGTTGATTTGGTTTAATGTTCATTTGATTCAGTGTTGATTCAGTTTAGTTGAGTGTTGATTTTGGTTTAATGTTCATTTGATTCAGTGTTGATTCAGTTTAGTTGAGTGTTGATTTGGTTTAATGCTCATTTGATTCAGTGTTGATTCAGTTTAGTTGAGTGTTGATTTTGGTTTAATGTTCATTTGATTCAGTGTTGATTCAGTTTAGTTGAGTGTTGATTTGGTTTAATGTTCATTTGATTCAGTGTTGATTCAGTTTAGTTGCATGTTGATTTGGTTTAATGTTCATTTGATTCAGTGTTGATTCAGTTTAGTTGAGTGTTGATTTGGTTTAATGTTCATTTGATTCAGTGTTGATTCAGTTTAGTTGAGTGTTGATTTGGTTTAATGTTCATTTGATTCAGTGTTGATTCAGTTTAGTTGAGTGTTGATTTGGTTTAATGTTCATTTGATTCAGTGTTGATTCAGTTTAGTTGAGTGTTGATTTGGTTTAATGTTCGTTTGATTCAGTGTTGATTCAGTTTAGTTGAGTGTTGATTTGGTTTAATGTTCATTTGATTCAGTGTTGATTCAGTTTAGTTGATTTGGTTTAATGTTCATTTGATTCAGTGTTGATTTAGTTCAGTTGAGTTGATTTGGTTTAATGTTCATTTGATTCAGTGTTGATTCAGTTTAGTTGAGTGTTGATTTGGTTTAATGTTCATTTGATTCAGTTTAGTTGATTTGGTTTAATGTTCATTTGATTCAGTTTAGTTGATTTGGTTTAATATTCATTTGATTCAGTGTTGATTCAGTTTAGTTGAGTGTTGATTTGGTTTAATGCTCATTTGATTCAGTGTTGATTCAGTTTAGTTGAGTGTTGATTTGGTTTAATGTTCATTTGATTCAGTGTTGATTCAGTTTAGTTGAGTGTTGATTTGGTTTAATGTTCATTTGATTCAGTGTTGATTCAGTTTAGTTGAGTGTTGATTTGGTTTAATGTTCATTTGATTCAGTGTTGATTCAGTTTAGTTGAGTGCTGATTTGGTTTAATGCTCATTTGATTCAGTGTTGATTCAGTTTAGTTGAGTGTTGATTTGGTTTAATGTTCATTTGATTCAGTGTTGATTCAGTTTAGTTGCGTGTTGATTTGGTTTAATGTTCATTTGATTCAGTGTTGATTCAGTTTAGTTGAGTGTTGATTTGGTTTAATGTTCATTTGATTCAGTGTTGATTCAGTTTAGTTGAGTGTTGATTTGGTTTAATGTTCGTTTGATTCAGTGTTGATTCAGTTTAGTTGAGTGTTGATTTGGTTTAATGTTCATTTGATTCAGTGTTGATTCAGTTCAGTTGAGTTGATTTGGTTTAATGTTCATTTGATTCAGTGTTGATTCAGTTTAGTTGAGTGTTGATTTGGTTTAATGTTCGTTTGATTCAGTGTTGATTCAGTTTAGTTGAGTGTTGATTTGGTTTAATGTTCATTTGATTCAGTGTTGATTCAGTTTAGTTGATTTGGTTTAATGTTCATTTGATTCAGTGTTGATTCAGTTTAGTTGAGTGTTGATTTGGTTTAATGTTCGTTTGATTCAGTGTTGATTCAGTTTAGTTGAGTGTTGATTTGGTTTAATGCTCATTTGATTCAGTGTTGATTCAGTTTAGTTGAGTGTTGATTTGGTTTAATGTTCATTTGATTCAGTGTTGATTCAGTTTAGTTGAGTGTTGATTTGGTTTAATGTTCATTTGATTCAGTGTTGATTCAGTTTAGTTGAGTGTTGATTTGGTTTAATGTTCATTTGATTCAGTGTTGATTCAGTTTAGTTGAGTGTTGATTTGGTTTAATGTTCATTTGATTCAGTGTTGATTCAGTTTAGTTGAGTGTTGATTTGGTTTAATGTTCATTTGATTCAGTGTTGATTCAGTTCAGTTGAGTGTTGATTTGGTTTAATGTTCATTTGATTCAGTGTTGATTCAGTTTAGTTGAGTGTTGATTTGGTTTAATGTTCGTTTGATTCAGTGTTGATTCAGTTTAGTTGAGTGTTGATTTGGTTTAATGTTCATTTGATTCAGTGTTGATTCAGTTTAGTTGATTTGGTTTAATGTTCATTTGATTCAGTGTTGATTCAGTTCAGTTGAGTTGATTTGGTTTAATGTTCATTTGATTCAGTGTTGATTCAGTTTAGTTGAGTGTTGATTTGGTTTAATGTTCGTTTGATTCAGTGTTGATTCAGTTTAGTTGAGTGTTGATTTGGTTTAATGTTCATTTGATTCAGTGTTGATTCAGTTTAGTTGAGTGTTGATTTGGTTTAATGTTCATTTGATTCAGTGTTGATTCAGTTTAGTTGAGTGTTGATTTGGTTTAATGCTCATTTGATTCAGTGTTGATTCAGTTTAGTTGAGTGTTGATTTGGTTTAATGCTCATTTGATTCAGTGTTGATTTAGTTTAGTTGAGTGTTGATTTGGTTTAATGTTCATTTGATTCAGTGTTGATTCAGTTTAGTTGAGTGTTGATTTGGTTTAATGTTCATTTGATTCAGTGTTGATTCAGTTTAGTTGAGTGTTGATTTGGTTTAATGTTCATTTGATTCAGTGTTGATTCAGTTTAGTTGAGTGTTGATTTGGTTTAATGTTCATTTGATTCAGTGTTGATTCAGTTTAGTTGAGTGTTGATTTGGTTTAATGTTCATTTGATTCAGTGTTGATTCAGTTTAGTTGAGTGTTGATTTGGTTTAATGTTCATTTGATTCAGTGTTGATTCAGTTTAGTTGAGTGTTGATTTGGTTTAATGCTCATTTGATTCAGTGTTGATTTAGTTTAGTTGAGTGTTGATTTGGTTTAATGTTCATTTGATTCAGTGTTGATTCAGTTTAGTTGCGTGTTGATTTGGTTTAATGTTCATTTGATTCAGTGTTGATTCAGTTCAGTTGAGTGTTGATTTGGTTTAATGTTCATTTGATTCAGTGTTGATTCAGTTTAGTTGCGTGTTGATTTGGTTTAATGTTCATTTGATTCAGTGTTGATTCAGTTTAGTTGAGTGTTGATTTGGTTTAATGTTCATTTGATTCAGTGTTGATTCAGTTTAGTTGAGTGTTGATTTGGTTTAATGTTCATTTGATTCAGTGTTGATTCAGTTTAGTTGAGTGTTGATTTGGTTCGTTGTTGATTTGATTCAGTGTAATTTTTGATTTAAGTTGATTTGTGTGTGTGTGTGTGTGTGTGTGTGTGTGTGTGTGTGTGTGTGTGTGTGTGTGTGCGTGCAGCGAGTCTGCGTGCCGCTTCTACAGTCAGCAGATGAAGGGCAAACATCTGGCCATCAAGAAGATGAATGAGATCCAGAGGAACATCGACGGCTGGGAGGGCAAAGACATCGGGCAGTGCTGCAACGAGTTCATCATGGAGGGAACGCTGACCCGCGTCGGCGCCAAACACGAGCGCCACATCTTCCTGTTCGACGGCCTCATGATCTGCTGCAAGTCCAACCACGGCCAGCCCCGCCTGCCTGGAGCCAGCGCCGCAGAGTACCGGCTCAAGGAGAAGTTCTTCATGAGGAAGGTCAGCACACACACACACACACACACACGCACACACATATGTTGGTTTTTGAGCACAATAATTATCAGTCTGCTGTAGCTCCTCCTCTTCAGTGTTGTGATTGACAGACAGGAGTCCTGCACAGCGGCCAGAGGGATTCTGAGCTGTTCTTCTTCAGAATAGTGTTCAGGTCACTACTGATGCTGCTGGAGGAAAACCTTTACTGATTCCCTCCTCTGAAACACCCCAAAGTGCTCAATAATGTTTAGCTCTGGGTACTGTGCAGGCCATGGGAGATGTTCAACTTCACTGTCAACTTCATCAGACCACTCTGTCTCCAGTCCTGCTGTGTGTGTTGCTGCATTATCATCCTGACACAGGATACAATGTTTGGGTCACATGGACCTCCAGAATGGTTGGGTAGTTCTTGGTAGTGACCCAGCGTTCATCTTGCACCAGTATTGGGCCTAGGGAATGCCATGATATGGAGCCTAAATCATCAGTGATCCCCCCCCATGCTTGACTCTGGGCATCAGCAGTCTGGGTGGGCCGCTTCTTTGGGGCTTCTCCACACCGTAACTCTCCCGGATGTGGGACAGACAGTGAAGGTGGCCTCATCAGAGAACAGTACATGCTCCACATGCTCCACAGCTCCAGATCTCCACTGCTGCTCCACTGAGACCGGCGTTTGCATCGGCAGGAGTGAGCAGAGGTTTGGGTCATGTATATTGACCCTGTGGAGCTCCAGAGCAACAGTTCTGCTGGAAACAGGAGAGTCGAGCTGCACATGTCATTCTGCAGTGAGTCGGAGCCGCTGAGCTCTGATGGTGTTCTGGGTAAATCAGCCGGACGTCTCTTTCAGACAGCTTCCTCTGGCCTCCACAGCTCCTCCTGCTGGATGTGCTTC
>CAIGQS010000474.1:0-29088 GCA_903798195.1 Danio kyathit | reverse complement strand
AATGATAATACAATAATAATAATAATAATACAATAATAAAATGTACTGAAAAATTATGATAATGAAGAATAAAATACAATACACAACTGTACATTCATGTAGATGGTTTGTAATATACTGTTTCTGACTAGTCTCTCTCTCTCTCTCTCTCTCTCTCTCTCTCTCTCTCTCTCTCTCTCTCTCTCTCTCTCTCTCTCTCTCTCTCTCTCTCTCTCTCTCATTTCTTATTTCTCATTTGAGGTGCTTTATTGGCATGACAAATAACTGTACATTCGTATTGCCAAAGCAGTGCAGCGTCGCTGCGTACAAACAAGACAGTGCAAAAGGGCAGTAGTGCAAACAAATATGAACATAAAATAAAATACAGGGAAAACACAGGTAGAAATAAAAGAAAATATGAAAATATAAAAAATAGATTAATAAAAAATAAAAATAGATTATGAAAAAGAAAAAAGTAAAATATATGAATGGTAATATATTAAACAGGATAAAGTAATGACAGTATTATTATTAAAAGTAAGTCCACAAGGAAAGTGTTCCAGTTGTGTGTTGGAGACAGCGGAGCGGGTCGTTGTTGGTTCCTCAGGCGGTGGCAGGAGTGCACAAACTGAGCTGCTAACACACAGCATTCTCCTCTCTCTCTCTCTCTCTCTCTCTCTCTCTCTCTCTCTCTCTCAGCTCCTCCTCCGTCTCTGAATCCGCCCGAGCGCAGACCATCACCAAATGCAGAATGAAGCCGGAGCCGCTGGAGCCAAGATGAGGAAAAACGAGCGCTTCAGGTGGATCTAATGACACACACAAACTCACAAAAGCGCAGTAAGTTTCAGTGCATCACAGTACTGCACATCATTCATCAGTCACGTTTGATCTCTTTAAATACTGTTCACTTAATCTATTCGTAACTAATCGACAATCACTTCTGTTGTTATATGATGCATGTTTATTTCTGATTATGTGATGAAATGAGTGATTGTATATCCATGTGTCGTCTTTATCCTGAGTGCACTGAAAAAAAATATTCAGTGGATTTACTGATTTTTTTAAGGTGTTTGCAAGCTGTTTATATGGGCTGAATTTAAACAAACCAATTGAATTTAGTAGTGCTCAACTTAATTTGTTTAAATTCAGCCCATATAAATTGTTTGCAATCACTTAACTTTAAATAATGTAGTAAATCCAATGAGTATTTCTTCCTCAGTGTGGTGTGGCATGGTTGAGTTTCTCTGTGCTGGTTCTGTGTGTTTCTGCTGGGTTTATTGCTGGTTTGGATTTAGAGAGTGTGTTTTCTGCCAGCAGAAGGAGAATGATTGCGAGTTTATGGGATTCGTCCATCTCTTGCCCTCAAATCCAATTCACTTAAGCTGCATTGGCAAAAGGAAAGCCAAACCACTGCAGAATGAATTTATATATACTGCGTGCACTGGAATATTTGCAATTGTCACTTTAATGCTTTCTGCTTTGGAGGTCAGAGGAAGATTTAATGTTTCATCAGCGTTTTAGATCCTTTAATTGTCTTCTACTTTTGTCTGTGTGTGTGTTTTGCTCTCCTTCACATTCCCTTAGTTCCTCAGCATGCACACACACACTTGTACGACTATCTTTATAGGGACTTCCCATAGATGTAATGATTTCTATACTGTACGATCTGTTTAGTGTATCCTGTTTTCCTCTAAACCCAACCCTCGCAGTAAACATTCTGCATTTTTACATTTTAAAATACCTCACTCTGTGTAATTTATGAGCCGTTTTCATCATGGGGACCAAAAAAAAATCCCCACAAGGTCCAAATTTACTGCCTTTGCTATACTTGTGGGGACATTTGGTCCCTGCATTGTAAGGAATAAAAGGTACACACACGCATTGTGTTTTATGAGGACTCTCCATATATATATATATATATATATATATATATATATATATATGTATGTATGTATGTATGTATGTATGTATGTATGTATGTATGTATGTATGTATGTATGTATGTATGTATGTATGTATGTATGTATGTATGTATGTATGTATGTATGTATGTATGTATGTATGTATGTATGTATGTATGTATGTATGTATGTATGTATGTATGTATGTATGTATGTATGTATGTATGTATGTATGTATGTATGTATGTATGTATGTATGTATGTATGTATGTATGTATGTATGTATGTATGTATGTATGTATGTATGTATGTATGTATGTATGTATGTATGTATGTATGTATGTATGTATGTATGTATGTATGTATGTATGTATGTATGTATGTATGTATGTATGTATGTATGTATGTATGTATGTATGTATGTATGTATGTATGTATGTATGTATGTATGTATGTATGTATGTATGTATGTATGTATGTATGTATGTATGTATGTATGTATGTATGTATGTATGTATGTATGTATGTATGTATGTATGTATGTATGTATGTATGTATGTATGTATGTATGTATGTATGTATGTATGTATGTATGTATGTATGTATGTATGTATGTATGTATGTATGTATGTATGTATGTATGTATGTATGTATGTATGTATGTATGTATGTATGTATGTATGTATGTATGTATGTATGTATGTATGTATGTATGTATGTATGTATGTATGTATGTATGTATGTATGTATGTATGTATGTATGTATGTATGTATGTATGTATGTATGTATGTATGTATGTATGATGTATGTATGTATGTATGTATGTATGTATGTATGTATGTATGTATGTATGTATGTATGTATGTATGTATGTATGTATGTATGTATGTATGTATGTATGTATGTATGTATGTATGTATGTATGTATGTATGTATGTATGTATGTATGTATGTATGTATGTATGTATGTATGTATGTATGTATGTATGTATGTATGTATGTATGTATGTATGTATGTATGTATGTATGTATGTATGTATGTATGTATGTATGTATGTATGTATGTATGTATGTATGTATGTATGTTTGTTTGTTTGTTTGTTTGTTTGTTTTGTTTGTTTGTTTGTTGTTTGTTTGTTTGTTTGTTTGTTGTTTGTTTGTTTGTTTGTTTGTTTGTTTGTTTGTTGTTTGTTTGTTTGTTTGTTTGTTTGTTTGTTTGTTTGTTTGTTTATTTTTTTATTTATTTATTTATTTATTTATATTAAGAAATGTATTGTAAAATCCTTTAATTATTTAAACCAATAATAAGAGAAAACATTTACACCTTCACAAAAAGATTGTTTGCCATCATATTCAATATAAGCACGGGGCATTTATAAGAGATAGAGCTGTAATGATCTGGGTTAGTGTGGTTATTTTCTTATTGGCTAATAATTCTCCAATTGGGCTCCTGAATCAGTCTCAATAACCAGCACAGATCTGATTTGCACATAATCTGAAGCATTTATGAGCCCTTGGACTAAGGCTTGACAACATGTCCAGTTCCACATGTTTGCACAGGCACAGCTTAGTCTGCATTAGTGTGGGTCATCTGGTCAGTTTGAGTGTTGTCACCTGGTTAGTTTGCATGTGTTCTGGTCAGTTTGAGTGTTGTCACCTGGTTAGTTTGCATGCGTGCTGGTCAGTTTGAGTGTTGTCACCTGGTTAGTTTGCATGTGTTCTGGTCAGTTTGAGTGTTGTCACCTGGTTAGTTTGCATGTGTTCTGGTCAGTTTGAGTGCTGGTTGTCTGGTTAGTTTGCATTAGTGCTGGTCATCTGGTTAATTTGAGTGCCGGTCATCTAGTTAGTTTGCATTAGTGCTTGTCATCTGGTTAATTTGAGTGCTGGTCATCTAGTTAGTTGCATTAGTGCTGGTTATCTGGTTAATTTTAATGCTGGCCATCTGGTCAGTTTGAGTGCTGGTCATCTAGTTGGTTTGCATTAGTGTTTGTTATGTGGTCAGTTTGAGTGCTGGTTGTCTGCTTAGTTTGCATGTGTACTGGTCATCTGGTCAGTTTGAGTGCTGGTCGTATGGCCAGTTTGAGTGCTGGTTGTCTGGTTAGATTGCATGTGTACTGGTCATCTGGTCAGTTTGAGTGCTGGTTGTCTGGTTAGATTGCATGTGTACTGGTCAACTGGTTAGTTGAGTACTGGTCATCTATCTGGTTAGTCTACATTAGTGAAGATCATCTGACCAGTTTGAGTGCCGGTCAACTAGTTAGTTTGCACTAGTGATGGTCATCTGGTCAGTTTGAGTGCTGGTCATATGGCCAGTTTGAGTGCTGGTTGTCTGGTCAGTTTGAGTGCTGGTCATATGGCCAGTTTGAGTGCTGGTTGTCTGGTTAGATTGCATGTGTACTGGTCAACTGGTTAGTTTGAGTACTGGTCATCTATTTAGTTTGCATGAGTGCTGGTCATCTGGTTGCATGAGTACATTTGGTTAGTCTGCATGAGTGCTGGTCATCTGAGTGCTGGTCATCTGAGTGCTGGTCGTCTGGTTAGTCTACATTAGTGAAGATCATCTGACCAGTTTGAGTGCTGGTCAACTAGCTAGTTTGCACTAGTGATGGTCATCTGGTCAGTTTGAGCGCTGGTTATTTTAAGTGCTGGTCATCTGTTTAGTTTGAGTGCTGGTCATCTGGTTATTTTGAATGCTGATCATCTAGTTAGTTTGAGTGTTGGTCAACTAGTTAGTTTGCATTAGTGCTGGTTATCTAGTCAGTTTGTGTGCTGGTCACCTGGTTAGTTTGCACGTGTTCTGGTCAGTTTAAACACTGGTCATTTGGTTATTTTAGTGCTGATAGTTTGGTTAGTTTGCATTTATACTAGTCATCCGGTTAGTTTGAATACTGGTTATCGGGTAATTTGAATGCTGGTCATCTAGTTAGTTTGAATGTTGGTCAACTAGTTAGTTTGCACTAGTGCTGGTTTTCTGGTCAGTTTAAGCACTGGTCATTTGGTTATTTTAGTGCTGATAGTTTGGTTAGTTTGCATTTATACTGGTCATCCGGTTAGTTTGAGTACTGGTCATCGGGTAATTTGAATGCTGGTCATCTAGTTAGTATGCATGAATGCTGGTTATCTGGTCAGTTTGAGTGCTGGTCATCTAGTTAATTTGCATTAGTGCTGATTCTCTGGTTAGTTGGCTTTAGTGCAGGTCATCTGGTCAGTTTAATAGCTGGTCATTTGGTAATTTTGAGTGCTGGTCATCTAGTAAGTTTGCTTTAGTGCAGGTCATCTGGTCAGTTTAAGGGCTGGTCATTTGGTAATTTTGAGTGCAGGTCATCTAGTAAGTTTGCATTAGTGCTGGTCATCTTGTTAATTTGAATGCTGGTCATCTAGTTAGTCTGCATTAGTGCGGGTCATCTGATCAGCTTGAGTGCTGGTTGTCTGGTTGTTTTGAGTGCTGGTCATCTGGTTAGTTTGCATGAGTGCTGGTCATCTTGTTAATTTGAATGCTGGTCATCTAGTTAGTCTGCATTAGTATGGGTCATCTGATCAGTTTGAGTGCTGGTTGTCTGGTTGTTTTGAGTGCTGGTCGTCTGGTTAGTTTGCTTTAGTGCAGGTCATCTGGTCAGTTTAAGGGCTGGTCATTTGGTTATTTTGAGTGCAGGTCATCTAGTAAGTTTGCATTAATGCTGGTCATCTAGTTAATTTGCATTAGTGCTGGTCATCTGGTTAGTTTGCTTTAGTGCAGGTCATCTGGTCAGTTTAAGGGCTGGTCATTTGGTAATTTTTGAGTGCAGGTCATCTGGTTAGTTTGCATGAGTGCTGGTCATCTTGTTAATTTGAATGCTGGTCATCTAGTTAGTCTGCATTAGTGCGGGTCATCTGATCAGCTTGAGTGCTGGTTGTCTGGTTGTTTTGAGTGCTGGTCATCTGGTTAGTTTGCATGAGTGCTGGTCATCGGGTGTTTTGTGCACTGGTCAACTGGTTAGTTTGAGTACTGCTCATCTATTTAATTTGCTTTACTGCTGGTCATGTGGTTGCAAGAGTGCTTGTCATCTGGTTAACTTGAGTGCTGGTCATCTAGTTAGTTTGCATTAGTGCTGGTTATCCAGTCAGTTTGAATGATGGTCATCTGGTAGGTCTGCACTAGTGCTGGTCAGTTTGAGTGCTGGTCATCTGGTTAATTTGTGTGCTGGTCATCTGGTTAATTTGAGTGCTGGTCATCTGGTAGCTCTGCACTAGTGCTGGTTAATTTAAGTGCTGGTCATCTGGTTAGTCTACATTAGTGCTGGTTATCTGATTTTAAAGAACGAGTGTTTGTCGTCTTGACTCTGCAGTGTAAAGTGTTTGAGATCACACAGCAGAAAGTGTATTACCAGTGCACTTCTCCAAATGGATTTACTGTTACTGTAGGCACTGCCACCTCATTAATCACTTTAATCATTATGTGCATATGCGAAAGCCACCTGCAACATATTTGCTGTATAAAAAGAAGTGAACAGTCTTGATGTTATGTCGGATAACCTGAATATATTGTTTTAATTCCAAAAAAAAAAAAGAATATTTTAGAAAGAAAATCAATCCATCTTTTTGAGAATTATTTTGAGACGTGCTTTACAGATTATGACTTATGTTATGGTTTAATTTGATCAGGAATTAAGTAGTTCATCATCTGCAGTATTGTTTTGCACATCAGAGGGATATGCTTTATAACTTACTCAAAAATTTCATGTGTGTGTGTGTGTTTGTGCACGTGTCTTCATCAGCACATGTAAAAACAGAGTGTGTACGTGAGTTTTCTTTAATGCTCCTCTATAAAGAGCTGGCTGTGGTTCAGATGTGGAAAGCTCTTCAGGTCCAACTGTTAAATCAAATATTTGCTCAGTTCTTCACCCCGTGTGTCGCTGACAAATCCATCTGTCGCTTTATTCATCAGTGCTCAGATCGCTTTATCCTGACACCTGTTGAGCAGAAACACTGTGGCACACACAAACACACAACACCGCTGCTGAAGAACACACTAAGTGATGTTTTATAAACAAATTTCGGGAGGAGCACGGTCAGTCTTTGACGAGGCTAATTCATCACACACAATCATTCTATTATCCAATCAGCACAAGACCAAACCCCTATAAATAATCAAACGCGTCATACCTCCGTTTCCTCTTGACTTCAGCATCCCTCCACCACCCCAACTCCACACTATTAAACCAGATACTTAAGTCTGAAGGGGGAGCGTTCTGGAGCCGGGCTAGACACTGCGCTCGGACCCTATCTCTCTATCCTGATAAGAGGAATAACACGAGTTAGGGTGTCTTCCCGAGCTCAGAGCCCTCTCCCCGGACAGCACGCCAAATACGCATTTTCTATTGAGTCAAATATCTGGGAGTGTGAACTCGTGAAAGAACACGTAAAAGGGCTGGAGAACAAGAATTACATGCAGGAGAACACGCTGAAGAACACATCAGAGAAAACGCTAATGAATACTCTAGAGAACACTCAGGTGAACATTGTAAAGAACATGCATTGGAACATGCTTGAAAACATGCTAGAGGTCTGGACAACGTCATAGCACACATTGAGGAATTGAAGAAAAGACAGTGGAGAACATCTGAAATATTGTAAAAAAAAAAAAGCACTATAAGAATAAAGATGAATTGAATTGAACGTGCTGAAGAACACAATAGAGAATGCATTGAAAACACCCTGAGAAACCAATGGAGAACACGTAGAAGAACATTGCTGCACAGTTTCTTGTGAGGGTTTGGTTTATGGGTAGCGTATGATTTACAAAAACAAATGTGTGTGTGTGTGTGTGTGTGTGTGTGTGTGTGTGTGTGTGTGTGTGTGTGTGTGTGTGTGTGTGTGTGTGTGTGTGTGTGTGTGTGTGTGTGTGTGTGTGTGTCGCTTGTATCTGCTGTGTGTGTCTCACAGGTGTTTGAGAAGCAGATGAATCAGTGATCTGTAAAACTGTAGCGAGCGCGATCAATATTTCTCTCCTTGTGCTGGTGTCAGATTTATACACACACTAGTTTGTGTGTGACGGGTCACTTCATCACCGTCTGTCTTATTACTCTCGCAGAAGCGTTTGATGAGACGTCACTGTTAAATCATCTGAGAGTGTGAAGCAGGTCATCATTTATCATGTCCTTACAAACCTGTACACACACAGACACATGTAGATATTCACACACACACACACACACACACACACACACACACACACACACACACACACACACACACACACACACACACACAGAGAGAGATTCATATATAAACACACACACACACACAGATTCCTATATAAACACACACACACCCACACACACATAGACTTATGTAGATACACACACACAGATTCATATATAAACACATACAAACATGGACTCATGTAGATACACACACACACACACACACACACACACACACACACAGATTCATATATAAACACACACACACACACACACACACACACACAGATTCATATATAAACACACACACACACACACACGCAGATTAATATATAAACACACACACACACACACACACACACACACACACACACACACAGATTCATATATAAACACATACACACATAGACTCATGTAGATACACACACACACACACACACACACAGATTCGTATATAAACACACACACACACACACACAGATTCATATATAAACACACACACACACACACACACACACACAGATTCATATATAAACACATACACACATAGACTCATGTAGATACACACACACACACACACACACAGATTCATATATAAACACATACACACATAGACTCATGTAGATACACACACACACACACACACACACACACACAGAGAGAGATTCATATATAAACACATACACACATAGACCCATGTAGATACACACACTATGAATATTGCAGCTCTGCAGACGAATGTGTGTGTGTGTGTGTTTCCCTGTGAGTGTGTGAAGCTGTAAGTGTGTGTGTGTGTGTGTGTCAGACTCTTTCTCCTGTAAATGAGTTGTGACTGCCGTGAGTCTAAAAGCTCTTGTGATGTTATTTTAATGGCGTCACATTCAGAAACCCTCTACAACACTCAACACTTCCCTCTCTGCTTCCCTCACACAGACTAGAAGACATCTGTAGTGATGTCACAGCCAATGCAAATCAAGCCAGTGCTGGGGTTAACGAGTCACTCTAGTTAAAGAGCCCTTATTACACATTAAAAAGGGTCATATTTGGGTTTTATGGGTCTCCAACAACAGGCTGATCTGCATGCAAGGTCAAAAAAAACTTTCATGGTCTTATAATCTGCATTTATTTTTACCTAATTATCCCAGCGACTCCCATATGAATCAATCAGCGATTCATTTGTTCTCAAACCCCTCCTTAGCGTGAAGCTAATCTGCGCTGATTGGACCGATGACAGCCTGTTGCGATTGGTCGACAGCGTTCAGCGCGAGACAGTAAAATGCCCAGCGCGGTTTATCAAGCCCCCAGGTCGCCAACATTGCTATAGGATCCGATCACAGCGGATGCCCAAAACACGCTTCATAGTAAACTTACTAACACCACAGTAAACAGTACCCAGTTCTCAATAGTGTTATTAAGACACCTCACCCCTGAAAGCAGTGCAGTTAAACACCACAAACAGGGGCGCCTCCAAGGGGTGGCCAAGGGTGGCCACGGCCACCCCTGGGTAAACTCTGGCCACCCCTGTGGCCACCCCAATATGATTTTGCTGTTGAAATTATTAATTTAAATGTGCTTATGTAAATTCCCAATATTTCAATAAATAAAACGCAGCCACTAAATTATTGTTGGTGCCACTGACGTAGCTGATTCACTGCTCTCCCCCTCAGCGCTGGTTCAACGCTGGTGAAAGCAAACTGACGCATGCGCGCAGAAAACCATTCCCGTGCGCCTCACGCACTCCTGTGAGAATCCCAGTTGTTTCCGATAAAATACGTGCCGCTCATGCGCCGTGAAACAGGAGTAACAGCCTTTTGTGCAGAGGTGTCGGCACGCATCGAGTTTTGCAAGTCGACTAAACTAAAGTTTATATAATATGATGATGTAGTAACTTTCACTAAGCATGGCTTTAAAGCAGAAAGGAGGGATAAAGAGTCAGGGAGGTAAGACTTCATTACATTATGTTGTGTATGGGATGGTTCGCCCATGGTGTCATTTAAACTAGAACCACCACTGCACTCCCCGATCGTCGTTGACAGCACACACACACCTTCAATAGACAGCAATGGCAATATAATATTTACCTTAAAGTACATCAATAGAAGAAGCTGCATTAATAATATTGTGGCTCAAAAAGGAATATGGATAGATTATATTATTAGGGTCTGTATAGTGAATGTGTGTGTAGTAATAAAAGTATGTAAAAAATAACTAAAAAGTTTTATATATATGAAAAGTGTTTTTAAAGTAAATATTGATTTTTATTTGATTTGCACATGTACTTGCTGAATTATTTCAAGGAATAAATTGCAATATTTTAAGAGTAATTAATTAAACTAATTAAAACCACATTATTTCATTTACCAGAAACAAAAATATAACATTACACTGAATTCATAAATTTTTGTGTGCCACCCCAAGATTTGCTGCGGCCTCTTCTGGCCATGCCTAAGAACATTTTCTGGGGGCGCCACTGACCACAAACGCATTTAAATCCGTGTCGCGTCGCGTTTTCAACATGGCATTAGATGCGATATGAGAATATAAAGGGTTAACCTGATACAGTGCAAGCAGTTACAAGTAACAACACAATTAAATACATACTTTACAAGCTAGAGAAAACAAGGAGGCAGCTATTTACTTAGGCCCCGTTTACACTAATGCGTTTTCATTTTAAAACGCATAAGTTTTGCTACGGTTACGACATCCGTCTACACTACGCCGAAGTTTTCCAGCCCCAAAAACGGAGCGTTTTGAAAACGCTGGAGAGGTCGTTTTCATTCTAAAACGCTGCTGCTCCGTCTCAGTGTGGATGGGGGAAAACTGAGACCTCTGACAAAAGGGGGCGTGGCTGCTGAGATTCGCTACCTGATTGGGGCTTTTGGGTCATTGCGTATCCTTCCCTTATTTGTCAAGCCCCTATCACATGACTATAACGCTACCGGAAGACGGCAGACCAGCCTTCACTGTAAACAACAACATGGACACAGAAATGGGAGCGTTGTTTGCACTATTGTCCGTTTTAGGCGCCATTGTGCAGTTAAACTCTGCCCTTTTTACTACAGCAGCTGCATATATTCGCAAGAGGCAAGCTAATGTTCGAGCACTCGCTAATCGCTCGTGTTCATCGTTCAACCAGCGTTTGTTGACTAACAATGACCAAATGTTGAGCGAGACACATGTTTATACTTGACATGCCCAGAGTGAGCAAATGGTCACGTGATATACGTTTTTGGTGGAGTAGTGTGGATGGAGATATGTTTAGAAACGCTAGATGAAACGCTAGTATTGACGCGGATCATTTTTTATCTAAAACGCCGTTTCTAAATGAAAACGCATTAATGTAAACGGGGCCTTACACTTATGAAATGTGTCATGGGCCAGGTCTGATTTCATTAATTACCTAATAAACTGTCCTTATTTTGCACGTGTTACACCAAATTCTGTGACCATCGTATTCTGTGACCCTAGTAGGCGCTGTTCTCACTGTTTGGCTTGAACTCGCTCCCACTCGCTCCCCAGGCTCATTCTGAAAACGTAGTCCCGTGGACGTTTCTGGTAACCGCGATATACGTCCTGGGAGGTATGTATTTTTGCAGCTTTTGTTTTTGCGAATCCGCGAGAGGCCGCTGCGTGCGCTTTTGCGTATCTCAAATGTCTCTCGCGAGTGCCGTTCACGCTCGCGCTGTTCTCACGTAAACCCACCAGAGGCCGCTGTCGACCAACCGTCTGTCTGTCTGACTGAATGACTGAATGATTGATTGAGTGACCGGCCAATCGACTGACCCACTCTCCTCCTTCCCTAAACCCAACCAATTTTACCGATTGACCCGCCCACCCACATACTTCCCTAAACCCAACCAACGGTTTACAAAAGCCATCGAGAAAAAGAAAAGCCCTCGTCTGATTTTTACCACGTTTTCGGATTTTACCACGTTCTCACCCTGTTGTTCACTCGTTCATTTAATTTTTTTGGATTGTGTTTTTGTCTGATTTCTGGAACTGCTCTTCTCCGGACTCGAACCTGGTCGTCGTCGTCGTGGTCAACTCCTCTCTGCGTCTCAAGTCCGCCGACGTACACGACGAGCTAACTGGACAAACTGGTTGCAGCGGGAAAGCCCTCCACACGGAGGTAAGCGGTCAGCCGGTAAGCGCCAAAAGGAACGGCGTCATACCGCCCCGTAGCGTTCGCTTGAAAAATGAAACGCAGCCATACGTACATCCGGCAACATAATTCGTGGTCTTCAGAAATGTCCACGGGACTATGTTTTCAGAATGAGCCTGTGTTGGGATTAGTGTTCTAGTTTTTTTTTAGGTGTTTTCAGGTATTTAATTACAGTTATTATAATGTACTTGCCTTAAATACTGTAAACAAATTTAACCGTTCTGTATGAATCAATTTAGAGGAGCAGAGTAATCATATTTTTCAACTTGATTTATCAGATGAATCAGATGAATTGCACATTGCACAGTCAGAAATGAATGACAATACAGTGGATCTGGAAAGTATTCACTTTTTCCACATTTTTTTATGTTACAGCCTTATTCCAAACTGAATTAAATGCTTGTATTTCCTCAACATTCTACACACAATCCCCCATAATGACAATGTGAAAAAAGAGTTTTTGAAATTGTTGCAAATTAATTAAAAATAAAAAGCTGAAGAATCACAACATCAGTATTGACAGCCTTTGTCATGAAGCTCTAAGTTGAGCTCAGGTTCATTCTGTTTCCACTGATCATTCTGGAGATGTTTCAGCAGCTTCATTGGAGTTCACCTGTGGTCAATTCAGCTGATTGGACATGATCTGAAGAGGCATACACCTGTCTATATAAGGGCCCAGGGTTGACAGTGCATGTCAAAGCACAAACCAAGCATGAAGACAAAGGAATTGTCTGTAAACCTCCGAAACAGGATTGTCTCCAGGCACAAGGCTGGGGAAGGTTACAGAAACATTTCTGCTGCTCTGAAAGTTCCAATGAGCACAGCGGCCTTCATCATCCGTAAGTGGAAGATGTTGGAACCACCAGGACTCTTCCTAGAGCTGGCCGGCCATCTAAGCTGAGTGATCGGGGGAGAAGGGCCTTAGTCAGGAAGGTGATCAATAACCCAATGGTCACTCTGTCTGAGCTCCAGCGTTCTTCTGTGGACAGAGGAGAACCTTACAGAAGGACAACCAACTGTGCAGCAATCCACCAATGAATGCCAGGCGTTACGTTTGGAGAAAAGTGGCTTCACAATGACTCAGTGAATGTCCTTAAGTGGCCCAGCCAGAGCCCAGAACTAAATCCTATTGAACATCTCTGGGGAGATCTGAAAATGGCTGTACACCGTTGCTTCCCATCAAACCTGATAGAGCTTGAGAGGTACTGCAAAGAGGAATGGGCCAACATTCCGAAAGACAGGTGAACCAAGCTTGGGGCATCATATTCAAAAGACTTGAGGCTGTAATTGCTGCCAAAGATGCATCAACAAAGTATTGAGCAAAGGCTGTGAATACTGATGTACATGTGATTTTTCAGCTTTTTTACTTTTAATAAATTTGCAACAATTTCAAAAACTCTTTTTTCAAATTGTCATTATGGGGGATTGTGTGTAGAATGTTGAGGAAATAAAAGCATTTAATCTATTTTGGAATAAGGCTGGAACATAAAAACATGTGGAAAAAGTGTAGCACCATGAATACTTTCTGGATGCACTGTATATATGATGTAAGGAATATGGTCTATATGTACTGAAATTTTATATTGGTTGGCTCAGTGGTTAGCACGGTTTCCGCCACAGTCCAAACACATGTGCTATAGGGGAATTGGGTAAATTAAGTTGGCTGTAGTGTATGTGTGTGTGTGTGTGTGTGTGCACGAGAGTGTATGGGTGTTTCCCAGTACTGGGTTGCGGCTGGAAGGGCATACGCTGTCTAAAACATGTGCTGGAATAGTGTGCGGATCATTCTGCTGTGGCGACCCCTAATAAATAAAGGGACTAAGGTGAAGGAAAATAGATAAATGAAGTTTCATATTTTAATAATATAACTTTTATTTTCTTAGACAGACAAACAGACAGGTGGGCGGGCGGGCAGATAGGCAGGCAGGCAGGCAGGTAGGTAGGTAGGTAGGTAGGTAGGTTAGATAGATAGATAGATAGATAGATAGATAGATAGATAGATAGATAGATAGATAGATAGATAGATAGATAGATAGATAGATAGATAGATAGATAGATAGATAGATAGATAGATAGATAGATAGATAGATAGATAGATAGATAGATAGATAGATAGATAGATAGATAGATAGATGGATAGATGGATGGATGGATGTAATTGTAGTGATGTAGTGCAGTAATGCTCTTGGTGATTGGGTAGTGATTGAATAATGTAAATGTCCTGCTGTGGGTCCCGTCAGTGTTTGTGCTTTACAGAGACTCTGTTAGTTCTGTTCCTTCCTCCAAAATGACCTGCTCTGAACCAGAAAAGCACATCACAGACATCAGGTCGCATGAGCAGCGGAGGGTGAACAACAAGCGCGCGCGCACACACACACACACAGAGAGAGAGAGAGACTCATATAGTTACACACACACACACACACACACACACACACACACACACACACACACACACACTCATGTAGATATACACACACAAAGAGAGAGACTCAGATTGTTTTACACACACACACACACACACACACACACACACACACACACACACACACTCACTCATGTGGATACAAACACACAGACTCATGTAGATACACACACACAGATTCATGTAGATACACACACAGACTTGTGTAGACATACACACACACACATACACATAGTTGCACACACACAGAAACCCATGTAGATACATACACACACAGACACACACACACAGACTCATGTAGATACACACACAGACTCGTGTAGACATACACACACACACATAGTTACACACACAGAGAGACTCATGTAGATACACACACATGCACAGTAGATGCGCACACACACAGACTCACTCACATTCTCTTCTTTAAGTGGACTAGTTTAGGGAATATTGAATGAGTGTGTGTGCGTGCGTGCGTGCGTGTGTGTGTGTGTGTGTTGATTTCAAGCACAGACGATGGAGACTCCAGCAGGTGGAGGAGAGAATCATCAGTACTGTAATTATTCCTCATCAGTTCATCTCAGAGCAGGAATCTGAGTCTCATTCACTAATTACTGTCGGACGCCTGTCTGTCTCTCTCTCTCTCTCTCTCTCTCTCTCTCTCTCTCTCTCTCTCTCTCTCTCTCTCTCTCTCTCTCTCTCTCTCTCTCTCTCTCTCTCTCTCTCTAATAATAAAATGAGTTGAAACAACACAATTCTTTTATTTTCTTTGAGACAACTTAATTGTTTTGTGTTCGATCCACTTACCTTTGTAAAAACTCTGAGTAAGAGAAGCATTATTTGCACAGTGCGTATCTGCTGTGAGCTGCATGTTTCTCTGTGATTCTCAGAGCTCTCTCCGTCCACCACACACACATTCTGAACGTTTGTGCCTGCTTTGGACTCAGGAGATGCAGTCTCTCTGTCTCTGCTGATCTGGAGTCTTGGCAGTGATCTGATGTTGTGTTCAGTGGCGCGTCTCGTTAGGATATACATTAATTAGCATCAGCAGAGCTCAGGTCCACTGCGCAGGATCTGGATTTGATTATCAGCTGACAGATAAAGCTGCGCTACAGAACATGACAGGAGGTCAGACAGAGTGATACTAGATGACCAGCAGCTGATGTGGACTTCAGCGTGCTTTATGTTCATTTGGAGTAGGGCTGCATGATATTGGAAAAATCTGACATCGCGATATTTTTTCTGCTTAGTCTCTTTATTAATCAGGGGTCGCCACAGTGGAATAAACCGCCAACTATTCCAGCATATGTTTTGCGCAGCGGATGCCCTTCCAGCTGCAACCCATCACTGGGAGACACCCATACACTATCATTCACACTCATAAACTACGGACAATTTAGCTTACCCAATTCCTCTATAGTGCATGTGTTTGGATTTGTGGGGGAATCCGGAGAAAACCCACTCCAACATGGGGAGAACATGCAAACTCCACACAGAAATGCCAACTGACTTAACCGGGGCTCGAACCAGCGACTTTCTTGCTGTAAGGCGACAGTGCTACCCACTGCGACACCGCACCGCCTGCAGTCTATATTGCGATATGAATATAACTTCACCAGGTGAATTGAACAGCTCTATTTGGAAAGACCATTCATTAGGATAGATCGGGATGCTCAAGTCTTTGTTTCTATGCAGTGTGTTTACATAAATTATAATAAATTACAAGCATATTTAAATACAATGGAGCAAAGGTAAAAGTGGGCAGCACGGTGGCGCAGTGGGTAGCGCTCTCGCCTCACAGCAAGAAGGTTGCTGGTTCGAGCCCCGGTCAGTTGTCGTTTTATGTGTGGAGTTTGCATGTTCTCCCCATGTTGGTGTGGGTTTCCTCCTGGTGCTCGGGTTTCCCCCACAAGTCCAAAGACGTGTGGTACAGGTGAATTGGGTAGGCTACATTGTCCGCAGTGTATGTGTGTGAATGAGTGTATAGGTGTTTTCCAGTGATGGGATGTGCAGCTGGAAGAGCATCCGCTGTGTATAACATGTGCTGGATAATTGGCGGTTCATTCCGCTGTGGCGACCCCTGATAAATAAAGAGATTAAGCCGAAAATAAAATAAATGAAAGGTAAAAGTTAAATAAACAGTGCTTATGCAAGAATACAAATTCCATGACACAAAAATAAATAAATAAATAAATAAATAAATCAACAGTGCTTTACGGGTTTCTAGGGTATTCAGGTACAGAAATGGAACAATCCAGGGCAAAATAACATGGTCAATATTGTGTAAGTTATTTAAAAATAAGAACATTTAATAATATCTTTATCTTAATAATATCAGTGGCGCAGTAGGTAGTGCTGTCGCCTCACAGCAAGAAGATCGCTGGTTCGAGCCTCGGCTGGGTCAGTTGGCGTTTCTATGTGGAGTTTGCATGTTCTCCCTGCGTTCGTGTGGGTTTCCTCTAGGTGCTTCGGTTTCCCCCACAGTCCAAAGACATGCGGTACAGGTGAATTGTGTAGGCTAAATTGTCTGTAGTGTATGAGTGTGAATGAGTGGGTATGGATGTTTCCCAGAGATGGGTTGCAGCTGGAAGGGCATCTGCTGCGTAAAACATGTGCTGGATAAGTTGGCGGTTCATTCCGCTGTGGCGACCCCGGAAGGGACTAAGCCAAAAAGAAAATAAATGAATGAATGTCTTTGTTTTAATCTTTAATAAATAATCTAATCCTGCGATGTGACTATTGGGATACACACATTGCAAGATCGATGCTCAAATGATATATTGTCCAGCCCTAATTTGAAGGATATTTGGGACCAGGTTAAACAACAATAACTGTTTCACTTAAAATGCAACTAAATATTAAAGAAACACTGCACTTTTTTTTGGAAATAGGTTGATTTTACAGCTACGCTATAAGCAAAAAAAAAAAAAAATGTATTAAATGCAAGATGTAAAATAAGTCTCTAATGTGCCTAGAGTGTGTAGTGAAGTTTCAGCTCAGAATAGCACACGAATAATGTCTTACAACTCTTTAAAACTGCCCATTTTAATTCTGGTTTATACTTGACGCGTTCGCTTGAGTGCGCGCGGTGAATGTGACGTCATCGCTGTGTTTGCAGAGGTTCGCTTTGGGTGCGCACGACATGATTTCGGCTGGCGGAGCGCACAACATTTTTTAAAATACGAGCGAACAGTTTGCGTGGCGCCGCATTTCATTTGAGTTGAATATAAATCACTTTGAAGAGATTTATGATCCGTCCATGAGTGATCATAGGGATAACCTGATGGACAATAATTCATGTCTAGAAATTGCAACAGCCATGGGAAAGGAGGAATTGTTTTGTTAAGTTTAGAAACAACTATGATAGTCTATGCTGACATTATCTTCAGCAGCTCAAACGCTCTAATGGCTCATGGACAGACGGCTGCTTCTCACTCAGAGCTGCTGTTTATGCTAATGAGGGAGAGATGGGCACTAGTGGGCGGGGCTTTCCCCCTCTGATGACACGTGCTAAGGGAGAATGTCAATCAAAGTGTTTCTTCAGACTGTTTTTATCAAGTCTGATCATAAAAAATACAATTTATTAATGTTTACCATTAGAAGCTGGTTATTTTCACACACTACTGCCCCTTATAAAAGTGTTTTTTGTCCTCTTTAAACGTGCATAATTCTCTGTCCGGTTGTGCATGTACAGTAGAAGCGCGGTGTGTGCTGTTGGATTTGAAGTCTTTGCCCAGAGTTTAGCGAAAGCAGTTGGTTGATGTGTAGAAGTGGATCATTGAGACGCATGATCTGCTCATGACGAACAGCAGAACTTGAGCTGTTTCCAGAGCCCTTCATCTGTCACAGACCGGCAGCGATGTGTGTGGCCAATTCATCACTGCAGATCTGCCAGAACACGAGGCTCTTACACGCACACACACAGAGCCGCACACGTATGACAGTGTGTATACAAGCGGACCTGTTCATGATTCTGTGCATCACCAAACGCCTTCCTAACCATCGGTTTAGAAAATAGCAAATTTTAATTTTCCGTCGGTCTTAGTGAATACAGAAGTGTAAAGCTTTAAATTAAAATAAAAAATAATAATATGATTTAGGGCGTCACAGTGGTGCCGTGGGTAGCACGATCGCCTAAATTGTCCGTAGTGTATGTGTGTGAATAAGTGTGTATGGATGTTTTCCAGTGATGGGTTGCAGCTGGAAGGGCGTCGCTGTGTAAATAATATGCTGGATAAGTTGGCGGTTCATTCTGCTGTGGCGACCCCTGATTAATAAAGGGACTAAGCTGAAAAGAAAACGAATTAATGAATATTTATGAATTGTGTGCTTCAATTTAATAGGAAAAAAGAAAATTACCGTCATGTTTCATGTTTCAAGGGTGCTTTGGTGATGATTCTGTCCATTACCAAACGCCTTCCTAGCCATATCGGCCTAGAAAAGAGCAACTTTTAATTTTCTGTTAGTCTTAGTGAATACACAAGAGTCGAGCTTTAAGGTTTGAGAATTGGGATTTTACCAGCATTAAAATCAGTGAGAATATATGATGTGTGTGGTTGAAATAACATGATTGTTGAGCATCACATATAGAACACAGTACAGTCTTTTATTAAAGTAATGTGCACTTTGTAATGTAATGTGCATTTTTATATAGTGCATTAGATGTATTTGGATAAATCTGTGAGAAAACAGAAGAAGATTTACTTTTTTTGTTTGAGACTTATTACTGTTTTTTTATTGCAGCTTTTTATTAAGATTTTAACTATTAATAACAAACATATTAAAACAAACCAACAGACAATGGCCATTTTAACAATGCTAAAAAGAATAAAAAACTATACTTAATAAAAAAATAAGCAGGAATAAATAAATAAGTAGAAAAATTAACAAATTAGACAAATAATAGCACTATTAATAAATTAGTAAATTAATATAAATAAATGAATAAATAAATAAATAAATAAATAAATAAATGAGATGATAATTATTATTACTAATAATATTAACAATTATAAATTAGTAAACAGGTCTTGTCTTTTGACAATTTATATTGTTTTATTATTGGCTCTGCTGATTAGCATTAAATGAAGAATGCTTTAATATAATGAGTCTCAGAAGACTGAGCACATCTACATAAACATTTCACACATTAAAACAGCATTAGCTGATCTCAGTCCAGCTCACAACCACCTACCGGAGGGATTCTGTCTCTCTGTCTGTCTGTCTGTCTGTCTGTCTGTCCATCTATCTATCTATCGCTCTGTCTGCCTTTCTGTCTGTCTGTGAAGGAATTCAAGCTCATTATGACCGAACAAAACTGAAGAAATTGTTGATGTTTGTGATTAATATGCATCGTCTGCATGTGTGCATGTTTGCGCATATACGCATGTCTGTGTGCATGGTGTTTGTATTTTTTCATTGTGTCTGCATTTTTTTTAGTCTATGGTCTGAATTTGAGCAAGTGTGTGTGTGTGCATGCATGTGTGTGCTTGCATATTTTTTTAACAGTCTACGGCAGGGACTCTCACTAGTGGGCCTCAGCGATCCTGCAGGTGGGCCACGAGATATTAAATGAACTCTCAATATTATACTATGATTTTTGAATTTTATTATTAATATGCTATATTAAAATGATCAAAATATTGAGCGTTCTCCTGTTCTCTCGCATCTGCAACTATTTCGTAAGTCTGTTCATTCACAAACTATGCGTAAAGTGAAAGTGGAAGTCTCTCTTTGTGTATTTTTGTGTGAACTATTTAATATATCCGCATAGTTGTCCAAATTAATGTCCTGTGAGTGTTTTATAACGGACACGCGCACCCATTGAGGAGGATCTAGCGAGGCTCAATGGTGTTTCTGCCATAGATTGTAAAATAAACCTGCATATGAGCTTCAGAAGTGCTCTGGCGGAGCTGTTCACTGCTGTCAGCAATCTCACAATAATATCCAGCAAACTGAACAGATCCTGCCATCAGATCAACGCATTTAAACATATTTAGGGTGTTTTACTGTATTTTACATTTGTCTGTATATTTGTGAATAGTGGATATTTAATAGTAGATATTCAGTCAGTCCAGTTTAAAACAGAAGCTGCTCTTTTGCAATCTCCCTGTTGACCTGTGTTTCTCTTTCAATCTGTGTATGTTTTTTTAAATGTCTATATATATAATTAGTAATATTTAATATAATTAGAAGTATATATATATATATATATATATATATATATATATATATATATATATATATATATATATATATTAGGGGTGTAACGGTTCACAAAAATCACGGTTCGGTTCGATACGACACAGTGGTGTCACGGTTCGGTATGTTTTCGATACAGCAAAAAAAAAAAAAAAAAAGGAAAAAAGCCATAAGATTTCTCTGATTGAAATCTTTTTATTGTATGAAAACTAACATCATAAAAGCATGATCTCTCTTCTTTTCTTTTTTTTACTTTGAACTAGGGATGTCAGTTTCTACAAAATCCAGTGATCAATGATCATTTAAATTAACGATCAATTAATCTATTAATCGCTCATTCTTATAAACGATCCGTTTAAATCTTGGCTACCAGCCTGTGTTGAGGCTACTGAAGAATGAGCCGAATATGCAATGCATTTTGATTCTTGCTTAATCGTCACAACGAAAAAATCCCAAACTAGGCTACAGGCTGAGTAGCCACGTCAGAGGTGAATGCGGCACACGCTTCTGTTAAAGCTTCCGTGAAGAACGAAAGCGAAAGCAACTACTAAACACTGTTATGCCATAAAATTATTTCATTTTTAACAATCAATTAAATTACACAGCGGTTTTATATCAAAAGTTGATATTAATATAAAATATACTACATTTTGATGGTAAAATAATGATTTAAAGGACGGCTGTTATTTCTTTCAGCTTTCAAACATTAAATAAATAATGCATCAAGTGAAATAAAAACGAATATGAAACAACACATAGCAGGATTTAAAGCATATAAAGGACTATTATATTTAACAAAATGCTGCTCTTTTTATCTTTGTATTTTTTTATCATTTTATTTTTGTTATTTTTAATATTTTTTGTCTTCATAATTAAAGCTAATCGACAAATTCCTGCTTGACATTTTAGAAAATATTTTGCGTAGCTACCCAGTATATATTAAAGATCACCGAGAACAAAAAAACAAACACAAAAACATGTTACATGGCCCCATAAATGTCCAACTTATATTTAACTGAATCGTATAAATTATGAAAATTGCTCCTTTTATTTTTATAAAACATTTGTTATTTTTTTTGAGTAAAAACAATATCGACATTTAAGAATAACTTTATTAATTCACTCATTCCTTTGACTTGTTTATTGGCGCATATATAGGCTATAATTTAAATCAAACAACAGTAAATTGGACCTCTACAATGCCACTAAGCTTTCAAACAAAAGTCCAAAAAATTAAAGTAAGATTGGACTTTATCCGGTGACGGCCGACACTGAGCTCAGTAAAATGTTTTTGATAAGTTATTAATAATCTGTTCAATAATTCGTTAAAGCCAAAATGAATGGTAATTTAATATAGGCTATTTAAAAAATATATATATAATAAATATAGGCCTAACATATTTTTAAATAAAATAAAATAGGCTATTTTCTAAAAAATGCGCCTGTCTGTGTTAATTATTCCATCGAATTAATTTGATCGCAACACCTGTTATTCCAGAACAGAACATTTGAGCTGGTTTCAGTTCTTTTTATTTTCTTTTTTCTGTAGTTTCATTTTTACAAATAATTTTATTTCATTTGTTTGTTAATTAAATGTTGTTATTTAGCCTATTTTTTATACAACAAAGTTGCAAATTAACTTGCTACAAGATGTGGCTGTGTAGTGCGCTTATCCAGAGCGCGTGAACTGCTGCTGCAGAGAGAAAGAGCGCAATGGAAATAATTAAATTTTCGCATGCTGATTTATGTGAAATTGCGAATACATGACTAATCGCATTGCAATTTTAAAAATTATTGTATTTTTTCCTTTAGGAGGGAAGGTCTATTTCAATTCATGCTGAAGACATGTGGTGCTGAAGTCTGAAAGTGCCGGTCATGTTGATGTGAACAGCTGAAGCTGTCAAATTATTTTTAGTTTATTTATTATTAATGATGATGATTAAAAATAATAATGCTATTCATTTTATTCAATAATGTAATTAAAACATGTAATATATCTACATTAATGCGAAACAAGCTAAATATCGTCTTTAAAGTCGTCATACTGTAGATCTCAGCTCTCTGCAATATCTTTGCCTATATCCTCCTCAATACACGATATTGCAGGACAGGCTTAACAAAATTCGCAGCACTGAACATGTTTCCAGACTGAAAGTGATTGATGATGAGAAAACTCAGAAACCTGTGAGAACGGAGATGTTCACCGCATATAGCCGTAACGAGCGATTTTTTTTAAATGAAAGCATATTTGTGCCAGACTGTCAAGATTGCTTGAAACACCTTAATATTTTAGAGTAAATAGTTAAAGTTTGCATCACCAATAATTGATCTGACCCACGTATACTTAAATATCATGCGACCTATTTTTTGATTACCTGACTCACGGATTAACGGCAGCACATGTGGATACAACCGAGATCTGCTTGATTTGACCGTCACCTGCCATTTCAGTGGATCTGAAAGCAGGAATAAGCAAAGTGCTCCCAAACGCCAGACCCGCTGTTGGTTATAGGAGGATTACATTAATGTTAGCTACTAGCCATTTTGCTAGCTGTAGTGCAGTCAGTCCGCGGCGCGTTTCCACCCTTTCGCTTTCGTCCGGAACAAACCCTGCATCATCTCAGCGCCCCTCGGGCTTCGCTTTTGTCCGGGACAAACCCCGCATCATCTCAACACCCAGCTCCGCCGGCTTTTTCGGATTGAAAGCGGCATAACTTTCGGTTTGAGCGCCAGTTGAGCTTACTCCGACCCTGAGTGCAGTGTGTGCCTGACTGGAGGTGGGCGGGGAAGGCAGATGTTGCCTGTCACATCATGGGATGCCTTGTTGAGCATTGTTGCACTGAAAACATTATATTCTGTACACTTATTCTCTTTTATCTTTTTACATATTTGTCTGAATCGTTCGGTTCGTATGCGTACCGAACCGAAAGCCTCGTACCGAACGGTTCGATACGAATACGCGTATCGTTACACCCTTAATATATATATATATAATTAAATAAATAATAAGTAAATATATATATATAACTTTTTTTTAAATAAAATGCTTATAATAGAAAATAATAGAAGACACAACAGCCATTCATACAAACTTTTTAGAGTAAATGTCAGACAGGTGGGCCTTCAAAAATTGATCAGAGAAAGAAGTGGGCCCCGAAGTGAAAAAGGTTGAGAACCCCTGGTCTACGGACTGAATTTGTGTGTGTCTGCATGAGTGTATCTGCATGCATGTATGTGTGCCTGCATATTTTTTTACAGTCTATGGTCTCAAAATGAGTGTGTGTATATGTGTGTGCGCCTGTCTACGTCTGTGTATCTCTATGCATGCGTGTCTGCATGCATGTGTGTGTGTGTCTGCGTCTTCACATTTTATATAGTCTCTAGTCTGAATGCACGTGTGCGCTTGTGTGTGTGTCTGCATGCATGCATGTATGTGTGTGTGTGTGTCCTCATCTGAATTCAGTCTCAGTCTGTTTTCAGCAGCTTTTCTTCTCTGCTTGATTCTCTCTATTGTTCTTCATCTTTGTGCTTGTTTTAACTCTGAACCTTTATGAAATATGTGTGATTTAATTAACTGAACCCAGAACAAAAGACCCTGCACTGTATAAAGGAGGGTTTGTATCTTCAGACAGCAGCTAACCGCCTTATCGACACACATTTCTTATATTTAATGACTTTCTTCCGTCGTCTCTATTTTCCAAAATAAAAATGCAGAAGCTCAAACTGGGTGAACAGTTGAAATGTAAATGAATTAGCTGATCCAGGTGAACCCACATGCTCACGTCTGAAGGTAAAGCTACAGGCCACTGGAAAGATTTCATCAATAAATCACTTTTTCTTCCAACATATTAATTTTTGATTCATACTCGAGCTGTTTCTGGGGCTTTATACAGTAGTTGTCTTCAGGAGTTTCAGAGTAAAGGCACTAAAGGTTTTATTTGTAGATAATTCATGATTTTGTATCATATAAAAAGGGTGAGATTCACATTGTTGCACTGAATGATAGAGTCATTCAAACCATCTGTTTATGCTGTAATTCATGAAATGTTTTCCATTGATCTGCATCTCATGAACAGATGAGATCAAGAGCTCTATTTTAATGATCTAAGTGCAAAGTCTAAAGCTCATGGCACAAAAGCATTAAGGGCCTGTCCGAATCCACTTTTGCTATTTTAAGGATGGAAAAATACAGTTTGCACCCCAACGCATGGTCTAACAGGGTTGTGCTTATTCTCTCAATGAGTTCTAGGGGTGTTTTGAGCATAACGTGTGTTAAACAAAGTGTGCCACACACCTGCTTTTGAGTGAAGGTCTAGATCGCCCCCTGGGGGCTGGCTGCAGTACAAGTCATAAAGCCCGCCTCCTCCGTGTTAATGAACAAGACTTGAGCCCAAATAAAAAATTAATTATACTTGCAATAAAATGTCCCGAAAGATGGTTTTGGTCAATTAAGGCACTGGTTATCATGCTGATATACAGTTGAATTATTAACCTCCCTAAATTATTAACCCCCTGTTTATTTTTTCCCCCAATTTCTGTTTAATGGAAAGATTTTTTTCAACACATTTCTAATCATAATAGTTTTAATAACTTATCTCTAATAACTGATTTATTTTATCTTTGTCATGATGACAGTAAATAATATTAGACTAGATATTTTTTTACAGCTTAAAGTGACATTTAAGGCTTAACTTGGTTAATTAGGGTAACTAGGCAGGTTAGGGTAATTAGGCAAGTTATTGTATAATGATGGTTTGTTCTGTAGACTATTGAAAAAATATAGCTTAAAGGGGCTAATATAATGGTTAAAATGGTTCTTAAAAAATTAAAAACTGCTTTTATTCTAGCCGAAATAAAACAAATAAGACTTTCTCCAGAAGAAAAAAAATTATCAGACATACTGTGAAAATTTCCTTGCTCTGTTAAACATCATTTGGGAAATATTTTAAAATGAAAAAAAAAATCAAAGGGGGGCTAATAATTCTGACTTCAACTGTAGGTGCAGATCTTCATTTTTGTAAACAGTGTATTTTTAGCCAGTAATTTAATGCTATATAAACGGGGCGTGTCATCGTGATTGACAGTTGTGATTGACAGCTTCTCAAAGCAGAGCGTCAGAGCTTCGGTACAAGATTGACGTGTTATTATTCCATTTCTGTGTTATTTTATCATGATAAAATGATATACTTTCTGACCTACAGGATCTGGTGGCACACTGTTTATTTGGTAAAGTGAGGGTTTTATCGGGCTTTATTATTGCTGATACACGCCTAGCCATGACGGGGAAAATACAGATAATTGCTATCTAGCAGTAATTCTCTTCATGGGTCAGAAATAAAAATAAGGAAGGCAAAACTAATGTTAGCTGATCTCCACATCGATCTCCTGTAACGTTATTTGAACTTCATTTACAGGACGTCTCTGACATTTTGAGTTTCAGTATGTTGAGTTAATCTACTGAATTTGCTGTTATAAAATAGTAATGTTCTAGAAACTGAATCTTATATAACAAATAGAGCTGTAAATGCTTTATATTATTTATATACATCATTTACCGTTGGCTTTTCATTTGAAAACTCCTAATAAACATTAAAATGAAGAAGTTCGGGGGGGCGTGGTTGATTTGACGTACAAGCGTTTGGTTGGAAATTTGATTCCGCGGCTTCGCTTTGGGCTCCATCAGGTAGTCTCTTCTGCGCATGCCCAGGCTCCAATTTCAGCAGTCTTTTGCGACAGTTTTGCCTTCAAAGCGTTCAATGGGAAAAGGCACTGTCGCGTCATCCATATTTTTTACAGTCATTGGTTAAACCAATCGGAGTCTCATCTCACATTCCCTTTAAGAGTCAGTTGCGTCGCTCCAAGTGTAAAACCTGAACGCTTCACTAGTGAGAAAACAGTTAAACAGAGCATCTGCAGCACGAGTATAAAGAACGAGCCTCCTCCATTCAGCCTCTTTACTTTCTCTTTACTTTTACTCTTTACTTTACTCCTTTACTTTGGTGGAAACTGTGTAAAGGAGTCAAGTAAACGGTGGAAACTCACTCCACTGAACATATCCATTAGCCCACAGATTTTATTTAGTTTGTTAAGCGCAAAGATTTGTGTCAAAACTATTTCTAAATTCAGTTCTAATTTCCAGCAAAGGAATAAATTAACAATAATAATGAAGTGTGGTCAAACAACTGAGTTATATCCGAACACACGTCCTGTTCTTATGCCCCATATGGTGATGCAGGCGTCTCCAAAACCCCGCAGGTGGACAAATCTACTCTAGTTTTTATTAAAACAAATATAAATCTGCAGATAATAAATAATACTGCTAATAATAATAACACTATACAGATGCAGATGCAATAAATTGAAAAAGGCCCCCGAGGTGAAGAAGGCATGGAGGCAGTGGTGTTTATATTGATGTAGAAAATAATTGTTTCTGTATATTTTAATCCTTTAATTGTTTTCATCTGTAAAGATATTTGTGTATTGCTGTACGTTCTGTGTGTATTCAGCAATGTGTAAGCAATGAACCTGCATAGGCTCATAACTAACGCGCTCTGCTGGACTTTAGAGCAGCTTTCAGTTGGTCAATGGCACGGTCTATTTCAGTTCCTCAAAATAGCAACGAGCCAGCAATGCGCCTTAACACACCTCCCTTATAGATCAACACATCCTTGAGTCCACAAAGTGGCACAAATGGATTTGCTATTTAAACAACGTGGCGCAAAATGTCAAAATTACTGTTGCGGTAGTCTGAACAAATCATGCCAAACGCGCCCTGCTTCTTATTGCGCCAGGTCTATGACAAGGCCCCTAGTCAGTGGCGGTTGTAGTTTAAATGGCACCCTGGGCGAACCACCCCATATCCCCCCCCCCCCCCCCCCCCCCTAATCCCCCCCCCCTCCCATTTTTGGTTAAATTTATTTTTCAATAATTATAACAATTTATTTATTAATAATACAATTATTGGTAACACTTTATAATACCAGTACATGAATAATGATGTATTAATGTGCAAACTAAACATCACTTTATTATGAATTAATGATGAGTTAAGGTATGCACTAATCATGAACTAACTTGAACTACAACATGAGTCACATGAGTTCATGTGTGAATTACGGCTACCTTAATTACTTGTTAGTACATGCTTGTTTGTTAATGTATTAGTTACCACATTAGTTTATGCTTAATTTAACCATCATGAACTCATGATATGTTCATATATAATTATGTTGTGACTTTACTTGAAGGGGCACATCATCATTAACCCATTCTTAACTACTCATGAACTCCTTATGCACGTCCAACTAGTCAGTTTACACTGAATAACAATAGAAAAGGGTTCTGTCAACGTCAGCATGAACAGGAGTTCATGAGTAGTTAAGGATGAGTTGATGATGATGTGCCCCTCCAAGTAAAGTCATGACATTATCATACATTAACAGCTCATGAGTTCATGTTGGTTACATTTAGCTTAAACTTAAATGTTAACTAATACATTAATTAACAACATGTACTAACAAGTAATTAAGGTAGCCGTTATTCACACATGAACTCATGTGACTCATGTTGTAGTTCAAGTTAGTTCATGATTAGTGCATACCTTAACTCATCATTAATTCATAATAAAGTAATGTTTAGTTTGCACATTAATACATCATTATTCATGTACTGTTATTGTAAAGTGTTACCCAATTATTATTAATATTCATTCATTCATTTTCTTTTCGGCTAAGTCCCTTTATTAATCAGGGGTCGCCACAGAGGAATGAACCACCAACTTATCCAGCATATGTTTTATGCACACAGCGGATGCCCTTCCAGCTGCAACCCATCACTGGGAAACATCCATAAACACTCATTCACACACATACACTATGGTCAATTTACACCCAATTCACCTGTACCACATGTCTTTGGACTTGTGGGAGAAACCAGAGCACCCGGAGGAAACCCACGTGAACACGGGGAGAACATGCAAACTCTACACAAAAACGCCAACTGACCCAGCCAAAGGCTCGAACCAGCGACCTTCTTTATGTATAAGACTGTTACTCCTGTTTCAAGGCGCATGTGCAACGCATATTTTATCAGTGTGCATGCAAACAACCGGGATTCACACAGGAGCGCGTGAGGCGCGTGGGAATGGTTTTCTGCGCGCATGCATCAGTGTGCTTTCACCAGCGTTGTTTCGGTTGCACATAGAATAACAAACGTGTGCAAAAGATCCCAAATGTGAA
>CAIGQS010000473.1:0-29467 GCA_903798195.1 Danio kyathit | reverse complement strand
TTAAGTGTTTTAGCAGATTTGCTAATTTTCAAAACCCTGTCCACGGGAGGCTTGACATAAAATGAAAATAAAATAGATACATATACGCAACATTTTAATTTTTTACATAAAATTGCTGTTAGGCAAAAGCAAAGGTGGCATGATCAAGCAAATTAATAGTAGAATATTTGTGCAAACACTTTGTTTTTTTTAACCACTTTTTAAGTACACTACTAAAACATTTATATTACTTTCTAATTGCTGGCTAACAGGTAAATCATTCCTCAATTTGTTTCCCTTAAAAGAAAAAAACAGATTGACCAAAGGAGGTCTTACACTTTAGTACAAGGCAGTCACCATTAGCATTGTGACTCTGTGAGAGGTTTGATGCCTACTGATTAGATTAGAAAACAGCATATATACAGTTGAAGTCTGAATTATTAGCCCCCCTGAATTATTAGACCGCTTGTTTATTTTTTTCCCCAATTTCTGTTTAACAGAGAGATTTTTTTCAACACATTTCTAAACATAATAGTTTTAATAACTCATTTCTAATAACTGATTTATTTTATCTTTGCCATGATGACAGTAAATGATATTTTATTACATATTTTTCAAGACACTTCTATACAGCTTAAAGTGACATTTAAAGGCTTAACTAGGTTAATTAGGGTAACTAGGCAGGTTAGGGTAATTAGGCAAGTTATTGTATAATGATGGTTTGTTCTGTAGACTATCTAAAAAAATTTAGCTTAAAGAGGCTAATAATTTTGTCCTTAAAATGGTGTTTAAAAAATTAAAAACTGCTTTTATTCTAGCCGAAATAAAACAAATAAGACTTTCTCCAGAAGAAAAAATATTATCAGACATACTGTGAAAATTTCCTTGCCCTGTTAAACATAATTTGGGAAATATTTAAAAAAGGAAAAAAAAATTCAAAGGGGGGCGAATAATTCTGACTTCAACTGTATATAACTTGCATGTGGTGACAATTCAGTTGCTTGTATAGCTAACAAAAATATCATTTACATTGAATATATATATATATATATATATATATAATTATTTTTTGTATTATTATTATTATTTATTTTATTTTTTTTTGCATTATTTTATTTTATTCATACAAGATTTTATACCCTCCATATTTAGAATAAAACAATTTAAGTGCAATTGAAATCTGAATTTAAGTGCAAATCAACTGGAGTTTTAAAGTAACATAAAATTGTATTTACTTAAAATGTAAATTAAACAAGACTTGATAACTTAGAAGTTAAATAAATAAATATTAAAGAAAGAAAGAAAGAAAGAAAGAAAGAAAGAAAGAAAAAAAGAAAGTACTTCTGCGCGCTGTTTCTGTTGCTCTGCAATAACATCTCCGCAGGGCTTGACGCTAACTTTTTTCAGGAGTAGCACATGCGCTCCTAAGTTGAAAAATTTAGGAGCACATTAAAGAATTTTAGGAGCGCAGTGAAAATATATAAAATAAATAGTGTTTTTACCTAATTAATGTACGCGAGGAGATCTTTAGAAGCAAAGCGATGTCATTCATTTGAATACAATAAGTCCAATAGGTTTTATTTTACTGTAACAACAGCTTAAATAGTGTTTAATAATTATTTATAAATTAAGCTGTATGGAGTTTAGCTAGCGGTCCACAGCAGGACTGGGATCAAATTGCTCTAATGAAGGCCTCTTTAGGCGATGCGGTGGCGCAGTAGGTAGTGCTGTTGCCTCACAGCAAGAAGGTCGCTGGTTCAAACCTCGGCTGGGCCAGTTGGCATTTCTGTGTGGAGTTTGCATGTTCTCTCCGTGTTCGCATGGGTTTCCTCCAGGTGCTCCAGTTTCCCCCACAGTGCAAACACATGTGCTATAGGGGAATTGGGTAAGCTAAATTGTCCATAGTGTGTGTGTGAATGAGTGTGTATGGTTGCTTTCCAGTGATGGGTTGCAGTTAGAAGGGCATCCGCTGCGTAAAGCATATGCTGGATAAGTTGGCGGTTCATTCCGCTGTGGCGATTCCACATTAATAAGGGGACTAAGCAGAAAAGAAAATGAATGAATGATTGAAGGCCTCTCTAAAGTGATCTGAATCAAGTCTTCAGTGGTAGACATGCCTAGGCAGCTTTTTGTTCAATTTTTGATCCAGTTTCGAGCTGAAAAATCTCTTTCACACTGGGCAGCAGAAATAGAGAAATATTAATAAGTTATTAAGTTAATAAAAATGTGCAGTATGGTTAGTGCATACATTCAAATGACCAGAGCTATTTAATCTGTGTTTGTATCATAAGAAAATTATGGCTGTATCAATGCTCCCAAACAAAACATTATTAATTTTACAATAATATATATATTGTACATATTATCTTAAATATAAATATACTTGCAGTAGCTATATTGAAACACATTTTCTCCACAGCACATAAAATATTGTGACTTTTAAGAATAATTTTATCAAAATTTATATTATTTGCATAATATATTCCACCGATTCCACCCTATACTTCCCACATGGGAAAAATAAGACAATGTAAAGAAAGACACAAATACAACCTCATGTGCAAAGCTGACACTGTTTATCTGAGCACTTTATCTTTCTGGGCTTTTTAAAGAAGAGCCTAATATAGGAATGCCTCTATGAATTAAATTTTCCTTCTGCCCCTAAGTAATATCATCCTTTCTATTAAACTTTAATAACCTTCAGCAACAGAATGATTTCGTATTCTTATTTAACAGACAATTAAAAACTAAAATGTTAAGCATTTAACACCTTTTGCATGACACACTTACTATCCATGTGCACCACTGACAGGTCAAATCTGCTCTCTCTCTGCTGCTGAGAGATTGATACGCAACGGGCCAAGTGTGCATATAAGTAATGCAAAAACGCAGCTGTAGAAAGCGAAAGCAGATTCCGGGACATTTATGGCGATTTAAAAAAACCCGGCCGAATGCATTTTTAAGTCCCAAAAAGAGGACATGTTCGGGAAAAAGAGGATGTATAGCTGGGTACGTCTATTTAGTAAAAGGCTTTTCTTTTCAAGTCCTCGCGCTATTCTTAAAGGTACTATCAAACTCAGAAGAGGTAGTTTTGTGTCCAGCGCGTCTCTGTGAGTCTGCAGCAGCAGAGCATGCGAGTCTGTGGCGGAGTATTTTCAGTTTCTCGCGAACACAGAACCGGGCCGCCCAGGTAAAGTCCTATGTGTGGAAGCGCTGGTGTTGAATTGGGTCTTACACTAAATAAACCACGATATGCAATGACCGAATTGTAAACGTTTTCTATGAGCCTCGCACGATGTGCGGCACCGCCACCATACGGTGCCTGGCGTTGCTCAGCAACGTATTCAAAACAATATAAAGACCGTAAATAAACCAGTGACGTTAGAGATGTGCTTTTGTTGATCGCGCCTGTGTGTGCTACAGTCACGATAGATTTCTAACATAATACACCATAACTTAGTGTGAAGAGCATGTTGTTTCACCGTGGCTGAGTGAATTAAGTCCTCATTCAAGCTTATAAAAAAAAAAGTCGCACATGTGCGACTAAATAAATTTTCCAGTTCGCACACATCTATTTTTAGTCGCAAATGCGAGCGAAATGGTCGCACTGTCGAGCCCTGTATATATATATATATATATATATATATATATATATACATATACATATACATATACATATACATATACATATACATATACACATACACATACACATACACACATACACAATATATATATACACAGACGCACACATACACAACAGTTCTGTCTGGTTCTCAAATCTGATTGACTGGTAGCCGTGCCATATTCTGCATTATCAGAACTCATACAGCCTCCTTACCCTTCTGTATTACTCTGCCCACATAGAGTGACAGCAGATCAATAAACTCACTACAGTTTGACAAATATTGCAGCTGTTGGACAACATAATGTACATTTGAGGCTTTTTTTAGGCGAGAATGTAGTTGTTTATATTGCATCTATGCAGTTTATTTATAAGAATAGTGCCTATTTTAAATATTTATAATTTTAATAGCCTGTCATTGAGCAGAGCAAAGAAGGTTGACGTTGTCCATTCACAAGATGGCGACAGAAACCGCATAGTAAACAGCGTGATTTCAAACTACAGCTTATCAAGTCATTATAAAATTGGAAAGTGACATTCTAAGTCGATCTCTCTCTTTTGTATGTTGCAGTGCTGTATTTATACCATAGTAATTGTAATACATTGAGTGTGAGATGGGACTCCCATATCAGGAATGTGTGTATTTTGTGTTGGCCACTCTTGGTATAACCCTGAGTTACTTTTTGGTTGGCCATCTGTTTGTTTCTAATGCATCTCCCGTTTTCGTTACTGCAGAATAGTTCAGTAAAAAGAAGGAAAGAGAAAAATTCTGCATGTGTTTAGTGTTTTTCCTTATCGCAAACACAACAGTAAATTTGTAGTGATTGCGTTGTTTTGGCTTTTACTGGGTTAATTATTTGTGATATCCCGATTGCAACAAAAATACTGGGAAATCTCTGTAGACTGATGGCATTTCATGCTGTTCAGCCTTATAATCCTAAAATGTCAGCAAAATCACCTGTTTTGTCATCACTTTAGACATAATGCTAGAGAAATATTTAAATACTAGCTCTAAATTGATGTTGGTGAATTAGTAATGGTTTCTGATGTTCTGACATCAGCTGCAGATGTGAATGAATGGCGGAAGAAAGTAGTTCCTCTTACAAACAGATTTGTAGACTCTCTGCGTTTGATTTTCTTTTTTATATACACGATTACGCCATTGAACTGTTGTATAAACGCAATATCACACTCGTAGCAGTGCCATATGGCTGTATATCATCACAGGTGGGACACTAAGGCAACAAATGCCTCCCAGCAGTGCCGATATACAGCCATATCACACTGCTACTCGTGTGTTATTGCTCATATATATATATATATATATATAATATAATAGCTTTAGTTTCGGTTTTGTTTGACGTTAACAACACGGATCACATTCCTGCAGCTCAAACAGCGGCAATGTCACAAGTTCAATTTCCAGGAATTGCATGAACTGATGCAATCTATACCATAAACACAGTGCAAGTGTCTTTGGGTTATGGATTTGTTCAAAGAAGAAGAAAAAAAAGAAACTGACGTATACTAATGACTTGCATAATAATATATACTACTACTACTGCTAATAATAATAATAATATATGTTTTGAAAAACATCCCTGGTTGAACAACTCCTTAATCAGTCAAACTACCTCAAGTTTTTCTTGTAAATTGTCTCACTGCAACAAACATAATCTTCATATTACTGACTGTCTCCATACAGATCACAAAAATGGCTCTTTCTGTTCCCTTTCCATCCAAATCCATATTCATTTTTTTCCCACAGCAGATTTAATAAATGCATGCACGGTGCCTACACATTCTCACTCTCTTTTTTTTTTTCCTCTTCTCTCCCTCAGATCAAGTCTCTACAGGCTTTCAGTGTGTATGTGTGTGTGTGTGTGCGTGTGTGTGTGCTTTCTCTCAGATGTAGGTCAGTGAAGCACTGAGGATGTGAGTCACTCCGGCATGGATCTTCAGAGCAGCTCCACACGCACGGAGAACGCCAGCATGACAACAGTGCCCATCGGCAATGCCATAGCAACCACTCTCACCAAGCGGGGTAAAAATAGACACGCTGAATTCCTCCACTGCAGAGTTTCCCTGTCATATCCTCTCTCAGCATTTTCTCCATTACTCATGCACAATCATCAAAAAAATCACCCCAAGAGAAAAAAAGAAAAAGAAAAGAAAAAAGGTTCTTCGATATTTGTTAAACTACCTGTGCATAGCTCAGAGGAGAGGTCAATCAGCTATTATCAAAGGCTTGAGATTTGGTGAACTGTAACATGTTCGTCACATTACTTTTCACGTAATTTTACATGAAGCTCCTTCCTCAGAAATACATAATGAGCTCTGATTGGTTTGCTTCCCCTGTGTGTTCTGACTCCCTCAATGCTTAGTGCATGTTGAAGGAAACACCATTCCAAGGGGCGGAGTTATAAATATTATGGTTTGTGATGTCACAAACTCAGCCTGAAGATCAATGTAGACCCTAACAGCTGTTTGTTGTAGTCCTAAAAAGCTAATTTTGTAAAAAGAAAATATCTCCATTTTCATTAAACTTTGAACATTGTAACTTGTGAGCATAAGCAAAGTCAATACAATGAGAACATCAACACTACACACTTTCTACACACCACAGTTAAAAGTATTAATCTCAAAAATTCAACATCCAAACCAAATAACTAACAGGTATTGCATGATTTATAATGATCCTCACAAAAATATGACCACAAACTTAAAAATGTAAAAGAAAAAAAAAAAGTTAAATTGGGGCTGGGAAAAAAATTATAATTGCAAAACTAATTATCATGATATCATGTTTCATATCATTTGATATTGATAATTATTGAATATTTTTAACTATACATTTAGGAATGTTAGGATTTTTAATCACTTTATTTTCCTTTACCAACATAACTAACCAATATAACATAACAAATAATTTAAAAAGTTTTAATAGTCAAAATCAAAAATATGTAAAGAAAATATCTCATCTCTTTATAATAAAATAAACATAAGTGTTAAAGCGACTCTTAAACATAATAAATAAAATGTTACAAAGTGTGTGCAATGGTAAAGCGTAAACCCTGAACAATAAAAGCAAACTTTAGAGTAGATCAACTGTAAGATGTCAATAATAATGATACAGTAAACCTCAAACTCTGTCAACAAAACAAATTATAATAATCAAATCTGAGCTTTCAAGTAAAGGAACCAGCCATCATTATTATATAAATACATACTCCAACATTACAAATTGTGAAGTTAAATGACTATATAACCCCCTATGCTAGGGCTGCACGATATGGCAAAAATTAATATCACAATATATTTCTTAATTTCGGTTGATACGATATAATTCCGATATCAATATGGACAATACTAAAAAGACAAGAAAAAACTGCCAAGAACACACACAATGGATGTCTGTACCTACAAATGTCTGCAAAGTGAATTTGCAAAGTCTATAATACCTCCAGACTCTTATAACTTAAAAAAAAAAAAAAAAAAAACAGTACAAAAAAATTAATGTTCACTTTTTATTTGTATTTAGCCTTTACAAACAAGAAATGTGACATAAACTATCAAATAAATAAAACTCTCAGACTTAGCTTATATATATATATATATATATATATATATATATATATATATATATATATATATATATATATATATATATATATATATATATATATATACTAGTGGTGGGCCGTTATCTGCGTTAACGTGCTGCGTTAACGTGAGACTCTTATCGCGCAATAAAAAATATATCGCCGTTAATCTATTCTCAAAGTTGGGTGAGAGCTGGGTCTTTTCTACGCAAGCTATGATGACTTTCACCTTGATAGTTTAGCGCGGATGTATACCTGACCGGTGAGCCGTCTGGGAAAGAAGTGCCCTTCTGTATCAAATTAGCAGGATGCCTGACTCTAACTTCAGTTGAGCAGTTTCACTTTATCTCACGAACATTTAATTCATGCCTTCGTGACAAACTGGGGTATTAGACGCAAATAAATGAGTAAGGACAGGTGAGAGTGTTATGGAATTTAATAACGCACGCCAAATGAGAAGAAAAAAAACTTTTCACACATTTCGGGATGTGTGTGTGTGTGTGTGTGTGTGTGTGTGTGTGTGTGTGTGTGTGTGTGTGTGTGTGTGTGTGTGTGTGTGTGTGTGTGTGTGTGTGTGTGTGTGTGTGTGTGCGCGGTCCTTTACTGACAGCCGCCTGTGTGGATCTTGTCGGAAAATATGGCGAAAAGTCCTACATGACGGGAATAGTTTGTCAGTATTGCCACTAAAATCTGCATACGCCACGTCTCAATTCCATTTCAGTTTAGTTCAGTTATGACTGCAGTCGCATTAAGTAATCAAAAATCGCTGTTTACATGGTAGACTCTTAATCAGAGTATTGTTTTAATCATATTAAAATCGTATTAAAGTATTGTTGCCCATGTAAACTCAATGTTTGACACCGTCAGGGCTCTGTGAACTTGCCTTTGCGAAGCAGCATTTTCTGTATGTACGTACATCAAAAGCAAGTATGAAATCACTGTTTGGAGCTTATGTAGGCCTACAGTTCAACATTCATGTTTAACTGAATAAACAGTTAGTAAACACAAGTACATCTTATTGATCATCATTTATTTTCATCACCAATTATCATAGTAGACCAGTTTCTCAAGCAGTTTGTGATGCATTTTGGAAACAGGAGATGAGCCCCTGGTCTAATGCGTCACCTGGCTTGAGAATTCGTTCTCAAAGACTTATTATTTGGGTAGCACACATATTCTGAATGCCTTCGGCAGAATTCAAATGAGCCATTTTAATCTAGATTAATCTAAATTAATTTTGAAATTAATCTAGATTAAAAAAAAAATATATATATATATATATGTATGTTCGGTCAATAAATATCAATACTAATTTTATAACCCAACCATAAGTTAAAATAAAAATTTTGTGTTGGGACTACATCAATACTCATTTTGCATAACTATCTGGGTCGTGGATGGGTCAGCAGACTTTGCATGATATTGCATACAGATAGAAAAATGTAGAAGAAGCAGTGATTTATCACACTAAATACATTTTAAGATTCTGTTATAATGCTGCTTTGTGCAGTCTAACAACATATCAAAGCATTTTTGGTGTGTCCATGTTTTCTATAAAACCAAAATTGCTTTCTATAAAAGCCGAATTTGCTTATTTCACTGGATCTAAACATTCTTCAAATCATTTGAGATAATGTAAGTACATAAGTCAGCAAAATGTAAAAATCAGGTTTTAGTGTTGTCCTTTTAATAGTTTAATGAAAAAAAACTACACATTTACACTGTCTATAGATGAATCTTCACATATTTTGTACATTTAGAAAGTTTCAATTAGGTTACAACCACTGTATTGAAAGGAAGCACTCATGTTTAGGATGCTGGTGTCTTTATTAAAAACCACAATGTTTGTCGTTTCACTCAATGATTAATCTCTTCTTACTTGACCAGCCCATATGTTACATATAAAAACAATAAACATCATTAAATCATTTGTTCTGGTTGTCCAAATTAAGTGATAAAGATTGATCGGTTCAACAAGAGTATACTGTATTCAATTTAAATTCTAAACATAATTCATTGATTTGACCTTGCTGGTTCAAAATGAATTATGCTCTTGGGTTGTAGTTGGCTAGTTGAAGTTGAAACAGCATCATACAAATGTGTGGAAATGTGTCATAACTATATTTAGTATACAGTATACATAAGAAAGGATATATCTTAAGTTACACAAAGAATTATTTTTTGGAGTACAGCTGAAAGAAAAAAAAATGTCTAGTGTGCATTAAAAATGATGAGGAATCCCTTATGCCCAAATGTGCAGCACAGTGATTCCCTCACTCAGGTAGGAAGACTGGGTTTTCATTTATAGCCCTGCTTGAACTCTCCTCTCGCCTTTACACAGTCCACGTCAACCCCGCTTTCCCTGAAAACTTAACATTGCCCTTTTCTAGTGACAGATTTGTTTATCTTAAGGTGTAGTTAATGTATAGATAACACTGGCAACTGTATTTCAAGCATATTTTCCTTAACCTGAAATGACTTTAAAGTATGGAAAGGTGAGACATAACTCATTCAGTGCAAACTCTATTTGCATGTCACACCCCTACACAGCTTTATTAAAGCAGAAATGAACCACAAGATAAAATAGATGGCATATCAGTGAGGAAGTGCTGTTATTGGGTCATAAATAGATTATTTTAGACAACTCCGGCACAAAGATTGTGATAATATGAACGACAATATACACATTTATATATCCAAGGAAAATAATACACAAATAATAAAACATAAATAATTATTATTATTATTATTATTATTATGACAAATCATTACATTTCTGGAATTTTAAATAGTCTCAATTCTGGTTATTGGAGAACACACTACACTACACGCCATGATATGTGCAGTGCTGCAGAAAGGGCACAGAGGGCACATCTGCCGCAGCACATTTACCAGGAAAAGGTGTGCTCATACTGCAAACAAACACACGACACAGCCTTCACACGAGTTCAACAGTCAAGGACAACAATGAATGAACACCTCAGAGAAAGCATCTCAACACTGCAAGAACAAAATGTGACAGAGATGCCACTATACAAGGATATTATACCTCTGATTTATTTATTTATTTTTTCGTTTCGTATCTGGGTAGAGAAGACAATAAAGTAATAGCTAAAATCTTGAGACATATAGAGAATTAAGGAAGTGAGGAGTTGCACAAATACAGTCCAATTTTAGCCTAGTTTAGTGACAAATTCTATGATCAAAATGATCATTTAGCGATGACAATTTACACAAATTTACTAAATTTAATCATCTTTCCAATTGAATTAATAATCATAACCTCTTAAGGCCCAAGGTGTTTTTTTTTACAAGCATTTTTTTATTTCTCTTTGCTATTTGGGCTTATTGGAACCTAATTAGAATAAACTTGCTTTGACTATCAGAGAGTAAAAACAAAATTTTTTCCCATTTTGGACAGTTAAAAATAGGGTTTGGGACATTTCATATGCTGCAAAAGAGTTGGATAATAATAATAATAATAATAATAAATTTTATTTGTAATGCGCTTTTCTTAAACTCAAAGCGCTACAAGGTAGAATAGTAACAATACAAGGCAAGTAAAACAGCACAACAATAAAAAGATGCAATAAAACAATAAGAATATAAACCATAAGACAGAATAAAAAGTTAACAAATTGGTCATCCTAAGTTAAAAGCAATGCTAAAAAGGTGAGTCTTAAGAAGTTTCTTAAAACAGTCCAAGGAGGCGGCATTCCTAATACTGATTGGTAGTGCATTCCACAGCTTGGGCGCATTGTATGAGAAAGCTCTCCCACCCATGGTCTTGAGTTTGCAGCGAGGCTGATGCAAAGTAAGTCCTGATGCCGAACGAAGACTGCGAGCTGGGGTGGCAAGAGTCACCAGGTCACAGATGTAACAAGGTGCTAGCCCATGCACTGCTTTGTAGGTTAAAATCAAGGTCTTAAAATCAATTCGTGATTTAATAGGAAGCCAGTGTAATTGTTGTAACACAGGAGTAATATGATGGCGTGATGATGTGTGTGTCAGAAGTGTGGGTGATGACACTGTATGTCTGTAACAAAATATAAAACATTCAAAGTATTTTAAATAGCCACTTAAGAGCTAAAAATGTGCTGTTCACGTATGTGGACACTCAGGCCCTAGGAGGTTAAATGAACTCTCTCTGTTTTTTAATAGTAACATTTTACAACTCCCTAGAGTTAAACTGTTAAATTTGACCATTTTTGAATACATTCAGATGATCTCCGGGTCTGGCGGAGATCATTGAGTCAGATTAGACTATTAGCATCTCTCAAAAATGAACAAGGTGTTTCGATAATTTTCCTATTTAAAGCTTAACTATTCTGTAGTTACAGTAATGTGTAATTTGTTTTGGTTGTCTTCATTTTAATTGTTTCATAATGATGCGATGGTGTGCTTTATCTGCCTGATTCCCACTGAACTGGGCAGGTTGTGTGACGTTCGATTCGGAGGGGGATTTGTACCAAAAAATGTTTTGAAACAGCTCTCTCCAATGTCTCCATGCTTGCAAGACACGCTCCCTGTGCAAGCAGGTGGTCACATTGGTTATGTTGACACTGTGTAATATTGCCTATTGCAACCATGGTACAGCAGCAAAGTTCCTTCATTATTTTGATTTTCCGTCACTTAGAACATGATGTACCTACAGAAGAGTCCAGCTTTAAATGGGTAAATTAACAAAATTATTTGGTCATTTTTAAACTAGATGCTAACAGTCTAATCAGATTCAATGATCTATAAGCTAGCTAAAAGTGCTCTCGCCAGACCAGGAAATTTTTTGTTTTGTTTTGTTTTTTATAAAGATTTACATTTGCCATTGTTATGACAGGACAGTTGTTATGGACAGGAAGTGGAGATGGAGAGAAAGAGAAAGGAATGGAATCGGGAAATGCCCACAAGTCAGGATTTGAACTCAGGTTGCCTGCAGTGCAGTTGTGCTTTATGTTGGTGCACTGACCCCTGGGATATCAGAGCCAACAAGACGTGGCTATTTCTGTAGCACATTTTCACTGAATTGAAAGGATGTTCAAATGACACTAAAAACGCAAGCATACATACCAAAAGAAAAATGTGCTAACTGTAAATAAACGGTTAGGATAATCAAAAAATTTAAGATAAAATTAAAGACTAATATACTTGTCAATAGTGCCGTTTTAAATGGTTCACGTCTAGATCCATGTGAGCAAAAAGTATTTGTTACAGTGTATGATTTTGGAAAATGAAAAGGAAAATCTGGAGAACGCAAAAAAAAAAAACATGATTACTAATGACTGTCCATGTCATATTAAAGTCTCATTCAGTCATCATCAGCTAACTTTTTTTTACCAGTCTTTACATAAATCACATCTATCAAATTTCAATAATCAGATTGCATGTTCTTATATCTGCGTGTTTTTAATAGAATCCACCTTAAAACTATACCTGTTAAGATGTTCATGCTTAACCGACTATAGATGAGATGAATTGCTTTGAGCAGAGACGTCCAAAGTTGGCCCATTGTAACTTTTGATTTGGCCCACCATCCCATCTGAGAGGAGAGTGAGAATGATGGAGAAGGTTGGGGAAAATGCCTTTAACACAGAGATTATCATTTCTAATTTGACGTAAATTTTGTTGTGTTTTATAGCCTTTTATTTATTTTATTTAGAGCAAACTGAAATGAAATGTTCAAACAAAATGTTGTAAATGAATCTGATTTTTCAAAATGTAAATAGTCACTCGACGGATAGAGGACTATGCAGAAGACATCAGCGAGCAAATCAAGGCAAAAACTAGTGTAATTCTGTGATAAATTAGACTGTTTTGTTTTTACTGTAATAAGTTCATTATAAAATAGGAGTAGTTAATACAGTATAAAGCAATGTTTTCTAGCCATTTTTAAACATTAATAAACATCGTAGGAAATTACCAAAGGCAACTATATTTGCCTTCGGCCCACTAGCCTCAATCAAATATGGTTTTCGGCCCTTCATAAGAAAAAAAGTTTGGGCACCATTGGTTTTAATGATTATTGACAATTAAACAAACCTTGATTAATCGTTGGCATCACTACTACTATACACACACAAATGCAGCAGATATGACACACTCTCCATTTACTAAGAAATCACACTTAGTCCTTCAGCACTTCCTGCAGTCACAAACTCTCTCTCTCTCTCTCTCTCTCTCTCTCACACACACACACACACACACACACACACACACACAGGGTAAAACTGAAGTGATGAGATGCTTCAGTAGATGCAAGCAGTAAACACATCTATCTAATGAGTTCTCTAATATCCAAACACAGAGGAGAGATGTTTATATAAACAGTGCCAACACTTCAGCCATGAAACAATACACTGTCATACCCAGAAAACTCTGCACAAATTTTCCACACTGCACTTCAATAAATCATAGATATTAGTGGGTCGGCAGCCAAAAATAGAATGCGGGTCTGTTGGGGCTATGGGAAAAAAAGAAAAACAATGCTAAAAGGCAATATAGAAAATTAAACCAACCTTGTAGATTAGCAAAATATAAGGTTTTATATGTTTTAATATCATTTTAATTGTCTTAACTTTTATAGTTTTATTTCTTCCGGCAAAAAAAAAAGAGACGACTTTGTTTTCAAGCTTTATAAAAATAAAATAATAGTCCCTGGACAGTTTTAATCTTAAAAAACCAAGTCACACAATTAGTATTTAAGATCACTTATTCATTTCTAAGTACGCCTGGTCATTTCCGAGTAGTACTCTTGGATAATCTCAGTGCTGATTATCTGTCCTGCACGTGATAATCACCAACTAAAAGGTCATTTCTGTTTCCTCAAGGACACTTTATGCTACCACACCCTTGTTTCCCAGTGTTAAAGTCCCCGTTTTTAGCTCCCAATCAACCTCAAGCCCCTGTGGCTGGATCTCACAAAAGCTTCCTTTGTTAGCGTGAATGTCCAGCAGTCTGCAGAGAGGAAAATGTCTGAGCAATGCTGCTTTCCACTGGCAGGGCCTCACCATGCAGCTGGCAGGGCCCCACGGCGCAGCTGGCAATAGGCCCCACGGTGAAGTTGCTTTTGGTCTGGTCTTTCAGAGGAGCGGCAAGAAGCCAAACGCTGGCAGAGGCGCCAAGTGGGTCAGTCGTGGTCCCAGCCAGAGGGAGGCAGAGAGCGCCCCATGAACGGAGGGAGGATTAATGGCAAAATAAGGTGAATTATAAAGATGTCAAAATTACTTACTTTCTCCAACCTACTGTGGAGATCTGAGGCTGTTTATGCTGGTGATTGATTGATTCACCTCGGCAAGCATATGGGCCGGCAAACGAAAGAAAGCTAATGCCTCCAAAACTCAATCAAAAACAGGTTTACAGAACACTCCCCCATCTGCCACTGGTCAGTCAGAGTCCCGACACTGATGAACAACACTGGTTGAGCAATGAAGTTTTGAGCTGGTAGAGATGCTCAAAAAATGCAGAGTCATTGAGTGTTTTATTTAAAGAAGGTAAACAAACGTGTTTGTTTCAAGCAAAAGTATACACTATCTGACTAAACTCTTGTCGTCGATCCCAGTTGTAAGAGCAACAAATAATAGCTTGATTTCTAGTTGATCATTTGGAAAAGTGGCAGAAAGTAGATTTTTCTGATGAATGATCTGTTGAACTGCATCCCAATCATCACAAATACTGCAGAAGACCTAATGGAACCTGCATGGACCCAAGATTCTCATAGAAATCAGTCAAGTTTGGTGAAGAAAAAATCATGTATTGGGGTTACATCCAGTATGGGGGCGTGCAAGAGATCTGCAGAGTGGTTGGCAACATCAACAGCTTAAGGTATCAAGACATTTGTGCTGCCCATTACATTACAAAGCAGGATAGAGCTCCTTCTCATATTTCAGCCTCCATATCAAAGTTCCTGAAAGCAAGGAAGGTCAAGGTGCTCCAGGATTGGCAAGCTCCGTCACCAGTTATGAACATTATTAAGCATGTCTGGGGTAAGATGGAAGAGGCATTGAAGATGAATCTAAAGACTCTTGATTAACTCTGGGGGTCCTGCAAGAACGCTTTCCTTGCCATTCCAGATGATATTATTACTATTATAATTATTAGTTATTTAAGACATTGCAGAGTTGTGTGGATGCAGTCCTCCAAACTCAAACTGGGAGTCATACACAATATTAATTCTTTTTCCACTGCACCATGACTTTATATTCTATACTGTACATTATTTCTGTTAAGTCACAAGACTTTTGTCTAAGCAAAGTCAGACCTTACTGTCCTATTTAAATAATTAAAAATCAAGGCATGAATAGGCATGGGAAGCGGTATAGCTTGAAACCGGTTATCGTCCCATGTCTAGGCATGATCATATTTCATTTTGGTAAAATAAGTGTAATCTAGAGGCCTTTGCCTTTCATATAAGCCACTTCTGATACCAAATGATCAACTGGAAGTAAAGTTATTATTTGTTTCTAAAACTTGGACAGGCGACAAGACATTTGTCTGGTAGTGTCTACCTAGAAGAATATTTAAGGTTGAGGGAATTTAATCACCATCAAATCAGGCGTATACAAGAGGAATTAAAGAGAATGTTTGCCCAAAAAATGAAAAAAAATTTTTTTTTGATTTTGTTGGACACTAAAGAAGATATTTAAAAACTAGGAAAAAAACTAAGGAAGTCAAAGAGCCAGTGACTTTGGAGACAGCATTTGTGCACAAAGGCATGTCACAAAACTGATTTTAGACAGACTTCTGAGACAGCATAATGATTTAATCATGTACAAATAAACAGAGAGAGCTTTGATGATAACAAAGTGAATATTTGCTTACTTCAATGCTAACTTAAATAGAAATGCCAACAACAGTGGAAAAATGTTGTCAAATACACATAAAAGCACAGCCAAATGGTGCTTCTTCAAAAATCGAAACCATAGGATTGAAATATGTTATTGTGAAGGACACATCTGATGCCTTCAAACCTCACTACCTCCCGACAAAAGAAGTGAAGCAGAATTTTGCTTTAGACATGCCTTAATGCCTTGGAATGCTGCCTCTGAAAACAGCATCGAATGCAGCCAATGGCTACGTTTTCAATAATCTTCTAAATGTCTTCTTTTGTGCTCAACAAAAGAAAGAACCCCAAAAAGGTTGGGTACAAGTAAAGGTGTGTGTAAATGATGACAGAATTTTCATTTTTGGTTCAACTATCCCTTAAACGCAATCCCTTTAAATTTACTACCTGTATAGTTTTATTCCAGTGTCTTAAGGCCAAACTGGATTAATCTTCTCTAAGAGCTGCGACAACATATGCAAAGGCAAACAAATGTCACACTAATGTGACCAAGTAAAAATCTGTTGTTAGCCACTGGATAAAACATTGTTAGACTTCACTCCCCAGTGATTGAAATTTTGAGCAGATGTATTTTATTTTAATCGTCTCCTCTTGAACACGCTGACTGAGGGTGTCTTGACAGCTCAGTGAACGACTCTTCCTGTTTATGTCAATGGATATAACATAATGCCCCATAAGAACATTATTAACCATCACTTTCCAGAGAGGCCAGTGTTTCTCTCAAACACATAAAGAGAGAGAATATGTGTCTCGCATTCCACAGAGAACGGAGAAGTCTCATGTAAATTATATTCCTTATTGATTTTTGATGCAAAAATTATGTACCATCCACATACTCATTTCAGCAAATATATTCAAGCAAAGACAGGCAGCATGATCAATATTCAGGAGCCCAGCAGCTTATTTGAAGCTAATGCAGTAGCCTGAAAAGCAACTTTTTTGTTGGTGATGGTGTTTTCTTGACCAAGTATGAATTTCAAGGCATGGGACGATGAAAAGTCAAGGTTTTAAAATCTCTAAAATGTTCTGTTATACCATTCCTAAGGTATATGTAGCAGAAAAGAACCCTCCATGTCAAAAGCTACTGGTCAGCCCACAATTCAACTGAAATAAAATTGCTTATGCACCAACATCCAAGCATGCTATAGAGCTGAACAGTGCAGTGGCTTACTTTATATCCAAAGAAAAGAAAAATATCCAAAGATGTCCTTTCAAGTTGTAAAGAAATCTGTGTTTTTGATACTAATGAAGACAGCGAAAGTCAATGATTTAATTTAATTAAAATTGATTTTTCAAAATGAACATATTTCACAGAAATAATCACAAAACCGTTATATTTTTATCCAAAGTTATCATACTGTCATAATCTTATACCGGCCTATGATAGACTGATTTTGTTTTAAATGACTTTGTTTGGTGAAAAATTTAGTTAAATTAGTTTTTGTAAAAAGTGATCATTTTGTTTTGTTTTGTTTAGTTTTTTTTTGTGTTGTTTTTACAGTTATTCAAGTGTATTTTATAGCTGTGAGAAAATATGACTTGATCAAAGACATTTGTGAAATGTGGCATACTGTGAAATTGTTTTATGGTAAGGTTTATCCAAATGTAGAGTGTGTTTTTTTGTTTACTATATTTATGAAATCCCCAGTATGAAAAAAAATTAATCAGATAAGTTAAGATGCTTTTCATTTCTAGAGTACTAAATTTAATATATAAAACCATTTTGTAAATTTAAATACGCACACACACACCTCATAACAATGAAACAAATTTAGTCCATTGAAACATTCAAGTAACAGTTGCTTAAACTACAGAGGATGGTAAGACACAATAGAAGAGAACAAAACCAATTTTCTGGGGTAGGATGTGAGGTTTACAGTAATACATAATAATAATAATAATAATAATAATAATAATATTAATAATCATAATCATAATAATAATACTAATAAAAACACTCGAAAAACAAAACTATCTTTGGAACAGCTTGAATTTTTATGTTTACAAAGGTTCTCATTCACTTCTATTGAAATACCACACTTTAACCCAGATTATTATTACAGTTAAAGTCAGATTAATTAGCCCCTCTTTTAATTTTTTTTTCTTTTTTTCCAAATGATGTTTAAATTGGGGAATTTTTCACAGTATGTCTGATAATATTTTTTTCTTCTGAAGAAAGTCTTATTTGTTTTATTTTGGCTGGAATAAAAGCAGTTTTTAATTTTTTTAAAATCCATTTTAAGGTCAAAATTATTAGCCCCTTTAAGCTCATTTTTTTTGATAGTCTACAGAACAAACCATCGTTATACAATATATTACCTAATTACCATAACCTGCCTAGTTAACATAATTAACCTAGTTAAGCCTTTAAATGTCACTTTCAGCTGTATAGAAGTGTCTTGAAAAAAATCTAATCAAGTATTATTTATTGTCATCATGGCAAAGATAAAATAAATCAGTTATTAGAAATGAGTTATTACAACTATTATGTTTAGAAATATGTTGAAAAAATCTTCTCTCTGTTAAACAAAAATTGGGGGGAAAAACAGGGGGGCCAACAATTCAGGGGGGCTAATAATTCTGACTTCAACTGTATATACATTTTATTTTACATAGGGTCATATTTATCTAAATTAATTTTGTGGTGTCAAACAGTAACCGCACAAATGCAGTCAATCCACCATCTCTTGAACCAAACCCAAAATAATAATATTTATCTACAAGCTTAAACTAAAAAGTATTTTCTGTCACTGAAATAAAAATGTTCGTTAGGCAATTAAGTGAAATTATTTAAAATACTGAAATTACTTGAACAAAATCTGAAATAAACATAAATTAATTCTTCAAACAAATAAAAAAACCTTATATAAAAATAACATGGAAGAATAAATACTAATAAACACTTTAAATGGCTAAAATAACACTGGTGGTTTGTGCAATAGAAATTGTGTGAGTGAGTCACGTGTGTTTGTGTTTGCTTCTATATATTGTTGTTGCTGAGCTCACGTGAGCCTCTCCCAGTCTAATAGTGTCCACAGGTCAAACGCAGACAAACATCCTCTTTCCTCTGCCTTACTCACCTGTTACACCTCAGTGACTCAAAAAACACACAAAACTGCTCCAATCAAGCCACAATAGGAGCTCAATAATCCACTACGCACTTATAACCACTACATTTAACACATTGAAAAATCAAGCTAAATGATGAAGGTTACAAACAACAACTACTAGCCCATTTTTTCAGCAAAATCCCTTCAAAACAAACATAATTTAGAAAGCGCTAATGAATGGTGACATTAATGAACCATTAATACCATGTTCTCCTCCCACTTTTTCTTCAATTAAGAGTAATATAATGGTATACACAGACTCACTCTATTCATACACACACCACATTAATTATGCATTTATATAAAATACATCTATAAAACATTCCTCTACAAATGGCTTTATAAATGGCATGTAAATGAATGACAATACACCAATTAAATGTTGTTATTAAATTATTAATAATTAAATAATGAATGCAAAAAAAGTAAAAAAAAAATGTTAAGAGAATAATTTAAGTCCTTAACATTTTAAGTGTAATAAAAACATGGGGGAGAGAAAAGTTTATCCAAAACCAAATTATTATTCCAATTGAAAATCTGATGTGCGACTCCTAAAAATAAAATATTTATTATTATTTTTTTTTTATAAATATATATTTATACTCCAAAATATTTATCCTTGTTAACAAGTGTAAATTAACATGTCCAAATAATCTTTATCTGCAAAACAATTTTCTGCTATTCGAGTGTAAAAAAATAATCTTTAACAGAACAACAAACACATTTTCTGTGTGAACGATGAGTGTATAATTATCTCACATTATCCATTATTTTCCTTAATCCACTGCAGTCTAGCAGTTTTAGCTCTTAATTCAACTGTCTGTTTTGTTTTTTTAGGCATAACATATCTGTGATCTTTCATATCTGTGATTTTGGCTTTATTTCCATTTTTTAAAGATCCTTTGCCAAATGCAATTTATCAAATTAAACAGATTTTCCAGCAGCTAAAATAAACAATATTTCCTGAAGACATGCACAATTGTCTGGGGCTGCTCACAAAGAACATTTTTAAAAGAATTAAAGTGATAAAAAGCAAAGAAACAAAAAAAAAGATGCGTGTACATTTATCTCATTATCCTCTTTTGTGTATTTTTTATCCACCACAGTCTTCTTTTAGCTTTTAATTTAACTTGTGTTAGATAAAAAAAAAAACACTCAGCATTGTTTGCTAAAAATAATATTAAATGGTGTAAAGTTACTTTGTTTAACATTCTAAAGACCTCAATTTATCGTTAGGAGCCATGATGAGTATATATCTTTTTTTGCCTGTATATTTTTGGGTGGATTTTTTCAACTATCAAAATGTCTGTAACTGTTGACTTTTATTTTATAATTCAGGACCAGCTCAAAAACAGCTTTTAACAGCTTAAAAATGCTTTACTGTTCTATTGAAGAGGAAAAAAAATCACCTACAGTACATCTTAGACGGTCTAAAAGTGAATAGATGAACAGCTAATTTACATTTTTTTAAGTAAATTATCCATTTGAACGTGCAATCACACATAACCACATTTAAAAATAAGTATCTAAATAGGGCTGGGCGATTATTCGAAAAGCAATCGTAATCAACATTTAGAACTTATAATTAGGGATGTACCGATACCATTTTTTTGGAACCGATCCGATCCCGATACCAAAATACTGAGTATCGACAAATACAGATCCGATCCCGATACTGTGCAGTTTTTTTTTTTTTTAGCATAATACTGCCAGGATTCTGCCACTCTGGTCTTGTAAATTCTTGTTTTGGTGGCAGAGTCCGGACACTAGCTCTGTATGGTCCTGTCCTGTTGTGCTCTGCTCGAGTTTTCTCGGGTCGAACACTTGATTTCTGTCATTGTGTGCCTCTGTGTGTGCGCACTCCCGTTTGATGCTTATGTGTAAGTGCACGGTAGGGTGTTTTAATTTATCGTGTGCTCGTGTCTTGCGTCCATGTTTGTGTTGTACAAGCACGTGGCTCTGTGCTTACATTGTGGCCGCATGCTATAGTCTTGTCCTTTTATTGTGAACGTGCGGTTAATGAGTTCTCTCATTGGCTGCGTGTTCTTGTCCTGTTTTATGTGAGCACATGGCTTGTGTTGTCTCTTTGTGTCATGTGCTCTCCCGTCTATTGTCTAGTCCCACCCTCCTTGTTAACCAGCCTGATCTCACGAGGAAATATAAGTATTTTACGTTTTGTCAGTTTAGTGGCTAATTCATACGAATTATGAACGAGTAACCGAGTTCAGTCGTACGAAAATGTAAGATTTTAAAAAGGAGGCGTGGCACCTAACCCCACCCGTCATTGGGTGATTAGATCGTACGAATTCATACGAAATAGCCACTAAGTCAAAAAGTTACGAATTGCTGTGAGATTGCGTTGTGTTAACCCATATTAGTTTATTAGGTTCACCTGTTTGTGTGTTAATTTACTTCTGCTTATAATCTCCTCATGTCTGCTGTCCTGTGCCAGTTCGTCATCGTATGTTGCCTTATCCTGATGTGTTCCAGTCCTGATCCCTGCCAGCCTGCCCAGTCTAGTTTGTTTTGTTTGTTTGTTTATTTGTTTTGTTAGTGTTTTCCCCCTCGGGGTTGTTTATTTTGCCTTTTATTTTATTATAAATATTTAACCATTCACTCTGCACTTGGGTCCTCGCTCCTTTTCCTCACCACAAACCGTGACAAATACAGTTTCTATAGTTCTGTTGATAAGCGGCACAATCTAACTAAAAACATGATGCTTGCTGTAAACTAGACTACATTGTTTGAGAATTCATTATTACATTTATATGTTGGGGTCCAACTGATGTTTCCTTTTTATTAAGATTTTTCTTTGTAATCTGTAGGCTACCACTATTGACCCTAATAAAAACACAAACTGGTCTGTTAAATAAAGTATTAATATAAATAAAACTACAGTGAAATGTTCATAGTTTCAGAGTAGCCTAAATAATTTTTCTGTTAATGACAGTTCATATTGCGCAAATCAGTTTCACTTTTATTAATTTAATCAACTACTTTGACCACAATGAGCCAGGCTTTACAAACTATTCACAGCACTGAAAGTATTCCCCTCAGAAGAATAAACTCAGTCGGAAGAAAGAGAGAACAGAAACTTATTGTGAGAATAATTTTACGGAGCGGCACACGTCGCGTCTGTGCAGGCGATGCGTGAATTAAGCACTTGATGCATCACTGAGACACAGCGTGAAATGAGAGGAAGAAATGAGTGCGTTGAGGATCTGTCCAATGTATTATTGAACCTTTTCTAGTTTAAAGTTTCAGGTAGGCCTATGTTGTGTGTGAAGAGTAGGTAATAACCCTACTTCAGTGCTGCAAATGCGATCTGCTGATCTAACAGACACAGCGCAACATGATTTAGAAACAGCCATGAACTCCTTGTTGCAGGTCAAAATGAACCCATTTAATGCATAACTAAATGCATTTCTCCACTGATACATGGAATTACACTTAACAGGAACAAATAGTCTTGGAGAAAGTTTTTTATGTTGTCATGAGCGCAACACGCAGTTTGAGTTGTGAATGAATTGACCATGAATTTAACCACGTGAATATTCATCTGTACTTCACATTAAACTATAGAATGGCTCCACAACATTTGGGATATAGTAGGTCTACATGACTACTTTCTAGTGCCTTATAATAGGCTACCTTCATGACTTTGTTGGCTTATAAACAAAATATATTGCACGTGCGAGATCGGATTTGGATCAGTACAAGCTGGTCGATACCCGATCAAGCAAAAATATGAGGTATCGAACTGATATCCGATCCAAGTATCGGGATTGGTGCATCCCTACTTATAATCGATCAAATTTTTTCAGGTTGATCTTTCAATTACTTTCCCCACCACATGTGAAGTCATGTGACACTGCTCTGTTAGCCACACTTTGTAGCCACATCTGATCTCTGGTCAAGTAGGACGATGGACCCATTCTTGAGCCTTATTTTCACAACATTGAAGATGATTGGTGGCTGTGCCGAGATGCATTGAGATGGCATATTTTCCGTTACATTAAAATTAATATTTGCAGTAAAATACTTGTTTACAGAAGATTCAAGAAATGCACTGTTTAATATATTATTTACAGGATATACAAGAGTTATTTATTTAGAACAGATATTGCTCATTTTCTACTTTTAATATGAAAGTAAAACCCTGAAAATATATATTTTTTGTTTCCAAAAGTGCAGGTTTTTAGGCAATGTGTGTTTTAATTTCAGGTGTTCAACATTGATATTCAATAAATAATCATTGATAGTAGATATCAATAATTATTTTATATATTTTAATTATTTTAAAATCATTTATTCAAAAATCTATCACTTATGATTGTGTTTTACTCCCTGAATGATAGCAATTTTTGGCTGGTCAGATTTTCTGAAGACTCTCAACCTAAATGTACAGTTACCTGTTCAGAATGGCATGATCATAGCTAAAAAGGTTATCCTTTGGTCTTGAAAGAAAAATGTTAGGCCTCTTTTTTTCTTACTGGCTTCTTAGACTCACCTCCACTTTTGGAAAGAATTAGATATACCACTTCTGGGAACTTCTGGGAAATTTAATAAAATGTGTGATCCATTCTTCCAGTGCTGTTGTTGTTTAATTTCTGAAGATTTGTAAGTTTTTTCTCTCTCTATTTACATCTATTTCTGTGTGTTTTTGTAGGTCATATACAGTTGAACTCAGAATTATTAGCCCCCCTTTGGATTTTTTTTTTTCTGTTTTAAATATATCCCAAATGATGTTTAACAGAGCAAGGGAATTTTCACAGTATGTCTGATAATATTTTTTTCTTCTGGAGAAAGTCTTATTTGTATTATTTTGGCTAGAATAAAAGCAGTTTTTAATTTCTTATGAACTATTTTGAGGACAAAATTATTTGCCCCTTTAAGCTAATTTTTTTTTTTGACTGTCTACAGAACAAACCATCGTTATAAAACTTGTCTAATTCCCCTAACCTGCCTAGTTATCCTCATTAACCTAGATAAACCTTTAAATGTCACTTTAAGCTGTATAGAAGTGTCTTGAAAAAAATCTAGTAAAATATTATTTACAGTCATCATGGCAAAGATAAAATAAATCTGTTATTAAAACTATTATGTTTAAAAATGTGTTGAAAAAAGTATTCTCTCCGCTAAACAGAAATTGGGGAAAAAAATAAACAGGGGGGCAAATAATTCAAGGGAGCTAATAATTCTGACTTTAGCTGTATGTCCTGTATGTCGCCATTTTCCCTTGTTTACTGCTTTATTTTACATTTGGCACAGATTATCGTTTCATGATGGGTTTATCTGTCTGTTCCTTTTTTTCTGTCTGCAAAAACTAAAATAAAAAAAAAATATTCAAAATAAAATAGCAGTAAAAAAAAGTCGTTCATTAATCGAAATCAAGTTAAAATGGCCAATTAATCAAGATTTTGATTCAGCCCTACATCTAAAAACATGTTCGTATTCCAAACACATAGCAACTGATCAATTGATGTCACTACACAGTAGCTAAAGACACATAAACTTGCTTAGTTGCCAGATCCTCAAAAAACATTCGACATCAAATGTACATTCTTGATAGAAATAAATGTAACTATAACAATAAACATTTGTTTTCCCCTACAGCGCTCTGAATTGTTAGCACATATACTGTCCAGTCGGGCTACACTTTCAAGATGTATAAAATATCCTGCAGGTCTTTAGTGGCCAGAGAATAAAATTAGCATACAGCTGACAGGCTTGCTTTAAACACCACTTGAAGGCCTGTCGTCAGCAGAGCTATGTTATCCTCTGAGGGAGAAAAAACAAAAACAGAACCAAGAAACTGTTTTGCTGCTTCAAAAACGACACACTGCATTTATATGGAGGGCAACCATTTTTGCCGAGTCATACATCCTCTCCGATTCCTCGCTTTCCCTGAGCGCACAATCACCCTTTTTCCTCCTAGTGAGAGAAGTGTGACGTGAGGTGGTCTGCAGACGAGACACTGAGATCATTGGAAACACTGTGTGTGAATTTGGATCTCCAGGGAAGTTTTTCTTCACTGCAGCCATATCCATTCACATGGAAATACAGAAGCAGTGCTTAGTGCTACACACATCATTTACAAATGCAAGCATGGCATCTTCATGCAAATTACACTGCAGCTCTGAAAAAACACAGTCTACACAAACCAGCTGTGTTGAAATCAGAATAACAATGAGGAAAGCAGTTCTGCTGCTGCACTTCTGGAATGCAAATGGATCTTTAAGTCTGTTTAAATGTAAAGACTGATGCTTAATTAAGTCATTTAACCCTAGGGATTTGACATATTTCATGCTTAAGTTGCAGGTCTTATTACTCATTCACTATCCTTTGACTTAGTCCCTGATTTATCAGGGCTCACCACAGTGGAATGAACCGCCAATTACTCTGGCATATGTTTTAAGTCTGGTTTATACTTCTGCGTCAAACGATCGCAGTGACCCATGGCGCATGCCTTATGTGTAGCAGTGCATTTATACTTCTGCATTCTGTTTGTGTTGCTCTGCAATAACACATACGAAGCGCTAGCTGGCAGTAGGTTTTTATGTTTCCCTGTGTTAAGTTTCTTCGTGGGTTTTTTTTTTTTTTTTATTCGGAAAGCTATCTTTTTTTTCCTCAAAAGTATTTTTATTGAACATATTAGATATGGAACATACAGTACAAATAGCTTTTCACTTTTTCTTTTTTTTGCACAACAAACAAACAAAAACTGTCGAACATATATACATTTAGGTTCTATATAAAATATATATAAACAATATTAAGATAAAATACAAATAAATAATAATATTAAGTAGAACATATTTTACTCACATATATAAAGAAAGAAAAAAAAAAGAAAAAGAAAAAAAAAAGAAAAGAGGAAAAAAAATATATCAAGGAAAGGTTCTACTCTTCTAAAATGACTGAAGGGTCCATCTTCTTTATGTGATCTAAAACAGGTTGCCAGATGAGAAAAAACATTTCAGTACGGCCTCCTACAGTATATCGTATTTTTTCTAAGGTCAGGTGGTGTATGAGTTCTTTAATCCATTGCTTAAAGGTTGGAGGGAGTTTTTCCTTCCATTTCAGCAATATTAATCTTCTAGCTAAAAGCGTAGCAAAGGCAATCACATTTATCTTGCTTTTGTTAAAACATAAGGAGTGTGGTGTGATCACAAAAATTGAAATTATGGCCTCAGGTTCTATATAGGTATTTCATGTGTCAGAGAGAAATTTAAATATTAGCTGCCAGAAATCCTTTAATTTTGAACAAGTCCAAAACATATGAGATAGAGTAGCTGGCTCAATATTACATCGGTCACAATTAGGCTCTATATTTGGTTTAAATTTGGCTAGTTTCACTTTGGACCAATGTAATCTATGTACTACTTTAAATTGTATAACTCTATGTTTTAAACAAATTGAAGATGCGTAGATATTGTCTAAAACGGATTGCCACATATCTTCTGATAGTTCTGTTTCTAGTTCCACCTCCCATTTTCTTTTTAATTGTACTAGGGGTTCCAGATTGTAGGAATTAAAAAGTTTTGTCTAAAGTAGAGGGGGTGAATATATGATTTCTTGCTATGGGGGCATAGGCTGATAGTTCTTTAAGTGCAAAACTTCTTCTAAATTGTGGCCATATTTTGAGTGAGTGTTTGACATCTGGGTTTAAAGAATTATTAGATAAAGATTCAGGTGTTGGAAAATTTGAGCAAAGCAGAGCGTGGAGAGAGGTTAAACGACTTGATGTGTTTTCTAAGGATAACCAATTAGGGCCGCTGTCATTTGATAAATTTGACCAGTATAACATTGCTCGAATATTAGCTGCCCAGTAATAACGCTGAATGTTGGGTAATGACAATCCTCCGTGGTCTCGGTGTCGCTGTAAAATATTTTTATGGATAAGTGCACATTTTCCATTCCATATAAAATATTATATTAATTTATCTAAAAGTAAGAAGAATGATTTTGTTAAAAATATGGGTATGCACTGAAAAAGATATAAACATCTAGGTAATATATTCATTTTTATAATGTTTATTCTACCTCCCAGTGACAATGGTAATGGATTCCAACGTACAAAGTCTCTTTTCATGGATTCTATCAGTGGAGGGAAATTAACTTTGTACAAATGTTTGTATTTATTAGTGATCCATATACCTAAATATTTGAATTTGTCTTTAGTTAGTTTAAATGGTAGTGAGGTAAAAATAATCTTTCTGACAGCATTATTAATGTGCATAAGCTCACTTTTTTGCATATTTATTCTATAACCTGATATTTTCCCAAAGGCAGTCAGTAATGTCATAATTTGTGGTAGAGTTGTTATGGGTTCAGATATATAGGAGGGTGTCATCTGCATAGAGAGAGATTTTATGTTCGGAGTTGTTCCTCTGTATACCCTTGATACTGACATCATTTCGTATCGCAATGGAGAGAGGTTCAATCACCAATGCAAATAATAAAGGGGATAGGGGACAACCTTGTCTGGTTCCCCTTTCTAACGAAAAGAATGGAGAAATGTGACTATTTGTATGAACTGCTGCCATAGGTGATGAGTAGGCCCACACGGAATCTGCACGCGCAGAATTCCGCAGATTTTCTGCAGATTTTTAGCCCATCATTAATTCTGTTTATTTACTTAAAGTTAACTATTTACATTTAATCTAATTGGATTTACATTTTAAACATTAAATACAAGTTAAAAAGATATTATTTTTTATTTAACATATTAAGGTTTTAGTTATGATACTCCCAAAATAATTACGCAGAAATCCGCAGATTTTTACCAAAATTCTCTGCAGAAATAGCAAAAAACGTCCGCAGATTCCGTCTGGCCCTGGTGATGAGTATAAGATTTTAATCCATGAAATGAACTTTGTGCCGAATCCAAATTTTTTTAAGAGTGTAAAAGAGGTAGTCCCACCCCACCCGATCAAAAGCCTTCTCAGCATCAAGTGAGAGAAGGACTTCTGGGACATCGGATGGAGTGGGATGGTGGAGGATATTTAGAAGTCTGCGTATATTATAAAATGAATATTGATTTTTAATAAAGCCTGTCTAGTCATCAGAAACTATTGTAGGTAGCACTACTTCCAGCCGATGCGCTAATATTTTGCCAAATATTTTATTGTCAACATTCAGCAATGAAATTGGCCGATAAGAGCTGCATTCTGATGGATTTTTATCTTTTTTATAGATTAGTCGGAAAGCTATCTTAATGTAAAAGTAGCTAAAACTCACTCATTCAGAGGAGGGAACCGGCAGACGTGCCACAACTTTAATCGTAAGTTAAACACAAAACAAATGTTTCCATGTGGAGCTACTTCAGGGGACTCTACACTTGTAAACACTCGCTCCATCGGGCTCGTGGCTCTCAGCACCGCCCACACTCGTCACAGCTACCAAGCCGACCAATCACAGAGCTTGCGCTACGTTGCGACGTGTAGTTACATTTTTTTGAGAGATGTGCGCCAGTGTCGGCATCAGCCATGGCGAGGGCTATGCAACTCCGGATCAGGTTGTTCTGGATTATACGCGTGAGCTTGATGTAGAAGTATAAATCAGCCTTTATGCAGTGGATGTCCTTCCAGCTGCAACCCAGCACTGGGAAACACCCTTAAACTCTCTCATTCACAAACTCACACACTATGGCCAATTTGGTTTGTTCAATTCACCGAATTCAATTAAATTCAATTCAATTCATCTTTATTTGTATAGCGCTTATACAATGTAGATTGTGTCAAAGCAGCTTCACATGGAAGATTATAGTGAATTGAAACAGTGTCAGTTCAGTTTTCAGAGATCAAGTTCAGCTCAGTTTAGCTCAGTTCAGCGTGGGTCAATAATCACTACTGAGAGTCCAAACACCGAACAGGAAATCCATCGATGCGCAGCATCGGAGAACCTAGACAACCCACACAGAAATGTCTTGAACCAGCAACCTTCTCCTGTGAGGTGACAGTGCTAACCACTGAACCAGCGTATAGCCCCAGGTCTTATTAATTATTATTTTTTGGAGTTTATTGCACTTCATTCAAATGTACTAATGCTAAATTATTGTACATTTTTCTAAGAAGGCTTAATTAAAACGTGTAAAAATGAACAAAAGCACGCACATCACTCTAAATGGGTGCTCAGCCAAACAGCAAGAAGTGCAAAAATATATTCAAAAAGGCAGCAACACCAGAACTCCAAAAATACCAATTTATTAAATTAAAAAGGCTAACACAAAGAATGCAACGTTTTGAGCACAGTGATGAAGAGCCAGTGTGCTCGAAACATTACAGGCTTTGAGTTAGGCTTTTTAATTTATTAA